>PVHY01020358.1:0-25651 GCA_004024945.1 Uropsilus gracilis | reverse complement strand
CCAGTTACACAGGACTACCAGCATCCGGAGACCAGTCTTTTCAGGCCCCTCAGGGCAGATCTCCAGAGAGTGAGAGCTATCTATAGTTAGCACTGCCCAGATGGTAATCCAAGGAAAGGAGTCTGGATGAGCCAACTTGGGACCTCCACCACCTCTATCCCCTTTCTCACTGAGTCCACACTAGATCCCAGCCTCTTACGGACCTAAAGTTCTCTCACTGTCTAGAGCAGAACACACAGGCCCCAACTGAGCTTGTACTAGGATTTCTGGGTATTTGGGGTCTCGCACAGCAAGCTTCCTGCAAATTCAGGGCCTTCCCAGTACCCTGGCTCCCTCTAGCACAGCTCTGGTCAGATCCAACTCATGGAGTCAGGACATTCCCAGCCCCAGGATGAGGCCCAGACTCACCCACACAACCAGGATGGGGCAGGATCTTCCACCCCCAGAGGGAGGATTCAAGTAGAAATTCTACCTTTGAGTAGAAAAGGGACACGTATGCTGCTCACAAAACAAGAGAGGATGAGCTCCCAGGGAAGCAAGGGAGGAAGCAGGGAAGATGGAGTTTCTGGCTAGTATGGAAGGCTGCATTTATCTCCTGGGGGGGACTCAGGTCCTCAGGGGTAGGGTGAGGGGGAACACTTGCTGTGATGGGCACAGATGTGTGGAGCCCAAGAATGGATGGTATGACTTAGGTCCTATGGCTCCCATAGTGGAGGTGGGCAGCCTAGGGTTCTGTCTCTTTTCTACCTTCTGGTTGTCACATGTCACCCAGACCTGTCTGCCCATGAAGAGGAACCTGAGCAGGTGGGCAGAGCAGTCAGGGCTGGAGTTAGAGCCAGGTGCCTCTTCTTCCCACTGTCTTGGTTCAGATACCTACAGCTCAATCAGAGCAGTCAGGCCAGGATCCCAGATGTGCAGGTGTGGCCAACCTCTGGAGCCCAGCTTGCACCTACCTGGCATCAAGGGCACCCACCCATTCGGGGCACCAGTCCACAGGCAGTGGGCTGCTCCATCCAGGTGTCTTGCCCCCCCCCACAGCTCCTGTTAACCACCCAGGAGCCCAGCGCTCAACTTGTCCTTCACTTTCTTGGCACAGCACCTCTCCTGCCACCCAGAGGCCACTAGGAAGAGAATGCTGTTCTATCAGGCCACCCCAACTGACTATTGGAAGTCACCTGATAGGAGTGCCCAGAGGCTTTGTGTCATTCCATAGTGCAGGGTCTGCTGCGTAGGTTTAGTTGAGCATGGAAGCCCCATTCTGGGTCCTAGTCATAAGCAGCATAGGCCCAGGGCCACCTGAAGGGCCCACTGGAGCCCTATTCACACTCCAGATGGCTCCTACCATTGTAACAAGAGAGTATTAACCTTGTCTGGGTTATCCAGACCTTGCCCTGCAGTAGAAGAGATCCAGGTGAGCCAGGTAGGATGGCAGGGTTGAGTGCAGAAGAACAGGGTCAGGTGGGTGTGCACACGTTGGGGTCCTACATGGACTACTATTCTGCACATATTATCTGCCGAGATTGTGCATCCTGTGGAGAACTATTGTCACCCCTTTGCTGCAGTGCTTGTCAAATGGATGACTAAATGAGCAAGGAGTCTCTGGATCCTCGGGTTACACCAAGTCCTCCTAGGCACAGGAAGGATGGGACTAACCTGGTGACAGCCAGCTGGTAGGGGAGGGATCAACTCCAGTTCCCACCCAGTGTAAGACAAGGGATTTCACACCAGGTGGCTTCCAGAGGCTATTCTGGAGCATGACCCACTCAGTCCCCTGGGCCACCCTCCCAGGAGTTGATTGTCTAATGGAAAGCAGCATTTAAAAGCCCAAGGAGAAAAATCAATATGACTAGGTTCACTTCAACCCATCAGTTCTATTTCTGATAAATTTCTCTGTGCTTAGGGCCACCACAGCACTGCATTGCCAGACAGGCCCACTGCCACATTAGGATGATAGGGAAGGCTTGGGGCTGTCCCTGGGCCATAGCTCCAACTGGGACATAATGGCCCAGCTCACTGCAAGATCACCCCCAAGTCTAACCACTGTCTGTTGGAGCTGTTACCCCTGCCTCTGCCAAGGGAGGTAGGTGGCACCACACACATGGGTCTGGAGGATATGGGCCTGAGAAACAAGGCTCCTCAGCATGGGTGTTTGGGACCACTTCTCAGGTAGGGCCCCAGAGCACTGGGCAGAAAGCCATGGAGGTAGTACGAGCTGTGCCTTCTGTGTGTAACCAAGAACCAGACTCTAAGACATCTGCACATCCACCCTCCAGTGATTCCAAGCCCCAGTGCCCCCAAGATCCATGGCTGTGATGTATTCATAGGTGTCCAACCCCTCACGTTCTTGGTCCATCTGTGATCTCTCCTTTCCACTCTGGGCCTTGAAGTCACACAGAGGGTTCGGAGACCTCTGGAAAAGCCTCTGAAGGACAGAGTCAAGAACCTGGACAAAAGAAAGAGAGTCATAGCAGAGAGTTAGCCCAAGGAGGGCAGGAGGTTCTTGGAGCACATGCTAAGCACCTGCTGTGTGCATCTGGACTCACCTTGCTACAGGGGAAGGGCCCTCACCAAGAGTGCTGTGTCCTGGCTCCTGTGCAGCAACTGAGTCCTCAACTTTAGCTAGATGGAGCTCATTCAGCTACCCCTGAGGTCCAGGCGGAACCCTTCACCTCTTCTCAGCATGGACCCCACTCCATTAGATATGGTAGATCCTCAGCTGGCCTGAGCCCCTGTCATGTAGCCCAGCTCTACCCTTCAGCTCCTAGTACGACCTGTGGCTATTGGTAACCCATCTGAGGGCTACAGCTTTAACCTCATCTGCTGGAGGTCTGACAGAGCCTCTAAGCTCCCTGCCTATGACTTGGTAATATCATCAGGGCCAACATTAAAAGTGAGGTGGCTGCCATACTTGGCACTTCAAATGAACAAGCCAGCACTAGAATGCAAATGGCTTAGACAGTGGTCAGTATTTGTAGGATTGAATTGGAGCTGTCAACTGGTGCTGTTCTGGGTAATTTGTGTTTTCTGTCACACGTATACAAAATCTAGATCAAGGACTGGTCTTTTTGGAAATGAGGTGCATCGGCCCCACTCCCTGGAAGTTAAACTCTGGCCAGCCTTCGTTCAGAGTGGGTAGACAGAGGGACTATGGGGGGTTGGCAGTGGCGTGGGGGAACTGGACCAGGTGAGATCCTTTTCACCTCTTTAGCAACCTAATAATTGCCCACCTCCAAGGCCAAGAGGCCAGGCCTATGACCATGGGGAGGGTTCTCATAAGGACCTGGACTCAAGGCTCACATTCACTGCCCAGCTTCTCCAGCCTGAATTCCAATTCAGATCCTCAGAGGATCCCTTGCTGGCCAGCACTGCCCACCTCCAATCCCCAAAACTCAAATTGGATTAGTTGTGTTTAGAAAGCTGCAAAGCTGCCTATATTTGTGCAAGAGCTCAGCAGATTATGCTGGGCTAAGAGGATACCTGCTGCATGACAGGAGATTTGATATAGGGGGAAAAAAACTGCACCATACAAGGGCTAATTGAAAACAAACTCAGGGGGATGATCTGCCTCAACTCAGCCTTGCTCCATTGCGCCTAGTAAACACCTTCTCAGTTGTGCCCTCCAGGGACACAGGGAGCAGTTTGGTCATAATCGCCAGGTCCCAAAGTCACAGTCTAAGGTCAGGACCACCCAGAGAAGAGTTTGGCAGCCAACATGTGGTGGCTCAGGTTACTACTTGTCAATGACTCAGACTCAGAAGGCCCTGGACCCAACGCTTGGGAAACTCAATGTGTGAGTGTTTACAATCGTGTTCATCCCAACCACTGGGAAGACTTTGGAGAGGCCAATGTCCTGCAGGACACACCTTGTCTAAGGACCCTGACGTGGCCCTGGATTCAGGCAGGGCACTAAGGCAGGACCTGAGCTAGAAGCTTGCTCAGCACAGACAAGCCACAGGCAGCTGGTCATGGAGCCAAGTGGCTACTCCAGCAGCAGTCCTTGAGAGTCCTGCCCTGGGTACCTTAGGAAATAACTCACCTGTGCGACTCTTCCAGTCACGGGCTGGCCAGAAGTAAGCTTGCCAAACTTGATTTAAACTGAAAATACAAAAGAACAAATCTTCAATAATGCTTGGCAAAGTGAGAAAGAAAAGGGAAGGAAGACAAGTTTGTAGCTATCCCCCTACATAGAGGAATGTCACTTGGAGGTGTCTGCATATGTAGTCACTGAACCAATCCTTCTTCAATAAGGAAAATGGCTCCCAGAGGGGTCACACCTAGGTCTCATGTGACCTAGGCATACACCCAGGTCTGTTTGGGAGCATCTGTGACTCCTAGGATCCAATTCAGAGCCCTCCAGTCCTGAGACAGGGTGTCCCAGCTCTCAGTGGTCAGCACTACAGACCCCACCCCTCCAGCTCCAGCCCAGCTGTTTCAATTGGTCCCTGAGGTGGTGAGCAAAGCCATCAATTATTTAGCTTCTGCCTCTCAGGCTTCTCTGTTAGTACCTAGTAAAGTTGGTAAAGATAAATTCAGGAGCACCAGAGGGAGGGGGAAAATATATATATAACAGAGAGGATGTAACCTAAAGAACAAAATAAAATTGTATATATTAAAATTAAAAAAATGAAACCTAAACTGAAAATATAAAAAAATAATAATAATAAACAAACAAACAAATACATTTTCTCACCAGGATAAAAATATATGCTTTTTCTAAAAAAAAAATATATATGCTTTTTCTATATTCTTTATCTTCCAGTTGAAAATAAACTGCCTCCACCAGAAAAAAAAAAAAAAAAAAGATAAATTCCTTCTGAGCTTGCTTCTGTCAACTAACAGGGAACAGGTGAGTGCCCAGAGGATGGCAGCCCTGGCCTGGAATGGAGTATCCTATGTGGCCAGTTCAACACCTCTGCTTTTAAACCCATAATTCAGCAGAGATAGTGAGGGGATCCTCCTACCCCAATTTTTCACTGAGATGAGACTGCCCACTAGTCCTAGTTATGAGCAGCCTCAGCAATGGCAAGTCACCAAGCAGGGGAAAATTCAACCTCTGGGACCCCACCCAGCTTCAGGAGCTGCCTTTAAATCTGTGTCCAGTAAAAACTCCACAGACCAGGCCCTGCCCTCGTGATTCCTGGAGTCTACTGCTCCAGGAGAGAGCAGCAGGTAGGAAGAAGCTACAGAGATCAATGAGGGAGGAAGTCTGGGAGCATACAGTCACCAGTTTGCATGCCTTCAGCCACACACTAAGTGACTATGGTGACCCTGCTGGCTCCTGGAGGAAGAGGCAACTTTGGCCATGACTTTCAAGAGCAGAACTGTCTTTTGCTGTATTGCACTCTGGAGCCTGAGAGAGAGAGAGAGAGAGAGAGAGAGAGAGAGAGAGAGAGAGAGATCTATCTAGGTTGCCCTGGTGGCACTCACAGCCTCACCTCCAGAGAGTATTTATTCCAGTAAAAATGGGTGTTCAATGTTGTCAAAGACAGTTCCAGGTCAAAATCCTGCCGCTCTCAGGATAGAGTATTGACCAAGTAATTTCCATTCCCCATGCACTCTGCAGGCCTTGCAAGCTTTTGAGGTATCCTCTGCAGAAAGTGGGGTGTGGGCATAGTTACAAGGAAAAAGGCAAGATAAGCTAAGAAGGGGTAAAAGGAGGGTAACCCCTTGAAGGGTCTTAATCCTCTGGGTATATGGAAAGTGGGGATTCTAAAAGCCCATGACTCAGGGCCAAAAGACCAAAATACCTGCAGAGCAGAGGGGCAGACCAAGTGGTGGGGGCATGGGCTGCTAGAGAACCAACAAGAAAGGTCAGCTTGATTCCAACTCCAGTCCCTCATCCAATGCCACCTCCCCCACTCACTCCCCCACTCCCACTGGCTTCCACAGGGCAGGGGCTGAGACACACGTGACAAAGGTTCGAGGGAAGACATTACCCTTGCAGTTAGAGGCAATTAGTTGACAGGTACCTGACCCATACCACAGGTCAAATGTTACCAAGGCTGGTAATGAACTCCAGAGGATAGCAAATGGCCTAAGCCTCCTCCTCTCTGATCATTAATTCTCTGGAGGTAGCACTGGCCCAATCCAGATGTAACAAGGCCGCCTTTCAACCATACAATGAGGTTACTACCGGGGGAAGGCTGGATAGTGAGTGACACCTAGAGCCAGGTTATGACTCAGTGCCTCCACTCACAGACTCCAGAAGGCCACCCTCCCCTGCTTCCTGGCTCCCTCAGGACACTATTCCTGAGGACTTGCTGACTTTGCTGCCTTGCACCCTGGGAATCAGGTACCCCAAAGTCTGCCACAGACCCTCAGACTCTGCATGACTTTCCTTCAAGCTCCTGCCTAAATTCCCTGTCCAAGTCCTAGACACAGCACTCTTCCTCTGCTTGTGGCTCAGGTAGTCATCAGGACCACATCGACCTGATCACCCACCACCTGGCTTCTTTCCCACCCAGCAGTTCTATACCTCTTCAGAATCCACAGCATGTGACAAAGGGGCCCCAGAAGTCCTTGACAGGAGGAAGTATTTTTAAAATACTCCAGAGTGCCTGGCAATCACACGTATTGCTGTGATGACTGGTAATCCCCTACTCTAGTTGTCTGAAACCCTGACAGAGGGCCAGATGGGCCTCTGCAGAGCTCCACTATCCCTCTGCTCCCTGCCCATTTCAGTCATCCCTCTAAGAGCTTTCCAGGGTTCCCAGCTCACTCTTGATCTCTTCTAGTACCCCACTCTGAGCTCCCAGTTCTCAGCCTCAACTCCACACCCACTTTCTGTGCTTTGCGTCTGTGCTAAGGTACCTGCATCACCCAGGGTGGTGAGGCTGGAGGTGGCCCTGAACCTTGGGTCTGCAACCTTGAAGCTCCTGAGAAAACTTTACATGGGAAGGAGAGAGGGGGAGAGAGGGAGGGAGGTATTGAAAGGGGAAGGATCTAAGGTGCTCTTCTGGTCAGAGAGTGGCTCCTGAGGTGTGGGCTAGAGGGTGAAGCGGTGTTGACAGAAAAGAACTAAAACCATTGAATGAAACTGAAAGAAAACAAGCAGGCACTGGTCATAGCCATCATGGGAAACAACTTCCTAAGAACAAAGGCAAAGATGATAAACCCTGTGTGAAAATAAACTTAGGTGACTCAAAGAAACCATCCAGTTAAAAACTTTGCAGCAGGGGCCCAAAAAGAGTGTGTTCTCTGGAGCAGAGGGTGCAGGGGGAGCAGATAAACTGCTCCTCTCCTGGGGGAGCTAGGCTTACCTAGCTCTCTCCATGTGGCCTGGGACTCCGCCCCCCCCCCGCCCCCCCCCACACACACACACAGTTTGGGGATGTGAGGGTTGGGAAAACTGCCAGTGCGGCCTGGAGCGGGTCCCCCTCTGGTTCATTCCCATCTCAGCCATTCCTCAGCTTGAACGAGGAAAGTACAGATACGGAAGATATACTGGAAGAGACAGAGAAATAAAGGTCCTTAACACACTCATCCCCTGCCTGCAAAGAGCATGGTCGTAACTCCAAGACACAAGATGGTTGTGGACAAGAGTAAAGACATATCACCAAGAAACACTGACAACATTTCTGGTGCTGGGGCTAAACTCCCCACCCAGAGATACTTTCAGCACGAGCAAGGAGCTTCCCCATCTCAATGGGGGAACAAAGCCACAAAGAAGTGTCTGTAAGAAATGCGGGCCAGGCACGGTGGCTCGTGCTTGTAAGCTTCCGCCTATGAAGCGGCCGGGGCTAGGGATCGCGGTTCGAGTCCCGCCTGGGGCCCGTAGCGAGATCTAGTTCCAAAAAAAATAGCTGGGCGTGGTGGCGCGTGCCTGTCATCCCAGTTACCGGGGAAACTGAGGCTGGGGATGGCTTGAGTCTGTGGTACCCCGGGCAACGAGAGCCTGCGGTTTCACGGGCAAAAATAGCAAGACCTAGTCTCAAAACAAAACAAAACAAACAAGAAATGCGGAGAGCCACTCCGCATACCAGACCAACAAATTTGCCAACATGCTCAGAAGGGCCACCTGCCCAAGGATATTCACGGAGAACTGATCAGCCTGGTCTGCAGTCCTCTAGGAAGGCAGGACCCTGAAGGAGGACAGTGCTTCAGAAAGAACACAAAGATACCAACGGGCCAATCATCAACCAACAACTGACTATGAGAAAGGAACTGGGGTGACCAGAGAGGGAACCAGGGGAAGGGGAGGAGGGAGTAGGGGGAGAACCATGCCTACAAACACAAGCTATGTAAGCAAACAATAAGAAAAATTAAAATAAAAATAAAAAAGATTTGCCGCCGGGACTGGATGCGTGAGCGAAGGGCTGGGTGACCCTCCCCAGCCTGCCCAAGAGCACACACTCCTTCTGCCACCACCTCTGCCTCAACACACCCAGGCCAACCCCTGCCCTAGGTCTATAAGTTAATGCTCTACAAAGAATTCTGATTCTAGGCAGCTGCTCCTCCTCTCCACCTTCCATCTCTGCTGCTCAATACACAGATCAGGCGCACATCGTCACTGTAAATCCTGCCCTGTCCAGCTGCTGATCAATCGCCAATCGACTCCAAAGTCCCTGGATGTCTCAGGGCACGGCCACCCAGCCAGGCCATGGGAACTGCAGACACAGCTGGTTCTGGATGCCTTCGGCTGCATGTATTGAATGGGAAGCATCAGATTACATGTTTGTTCAATAGCAATAAACTCCCCAAGTTTTATGGGGTCATAAAACTACTGCCTTGGCTCCCACTTAGGCAGCACATAATGTGCACAGCCTGGTTTCCCCGATAATGGGGCTGCACCAGTGATTTGAGGCTATTAGTTGGAAACATCACATCTGCATTTCCCAAATTCTCATAAATAAAGTAGCCCCTTTAAAACACACCAAACTAAGCCTTGAAGTTCGAGGACACAGGAGATGTGAAGAGGCCTAGAGACAGGAGGAATGGTTAGAAGGAAGGAAGGCCGGGCACAGTGGCTCGTGCCTGTAAGCTTCAGCCTATGAAGCGGCCGGGGCTAGGGATCGCGGTTCGAGTCCCACCTGGGGCCCCATAGTGAGACCGAGTTCCAAAAAATAGCTGGGCGTGGTGGCGCGCGCCTGTAATCCCAGCTACCTGGGAAGCTGAGGCTGGGGATTGCTTGAGTCTGTGGTACCCCAGGCAACGTGAGCCTGCGGTTCCACGAGCAAAAAACCTAGTCTCAAAAAAAAAAAAAAGAAGGAAGGAAGACCCAAGGCTGGGTAGGGGTGGTATCTGCAGGTCAGATGGGTGGAGGAGATCAGAAACCCACATCTTTGGGTCTCATTCTTCCCAGCCTTCCCCTCAGGAGAAATTCAGAGTGCTCTCTTCAAGGGGATCCGCTCCAAGTCTCACCTTCTAGAAGGAGAGTTCCAGGCAGATGGAAGTTCCAGACAGAGGCAAGATGAGGATTGAGTGTTGGACAGAGTGGGAAAGGAGGGCTCCCAGCTGGGAGAGCCTCCACAAACGTGTAGAGGAGAAGGGACAGTCCCATCCAGTCAGGGTTCTGGCTGGTTCTGAGAGGAGATTAGCAGAGAAAGGGAGGCATGGCAAGTTGGTGGCATGAAAGTTTGAGAAAGGCCAGAGTGACCTTGAGTGGGCAGAGCCTGGGGAGCCAGAGCTGTAGTTTCAAATTATGATGTGAGAGCCAGGCACGGTGGCTCGTGCCTGTAAGCTTCAGCCTATGAAGCGGCTGGGACTAGGGATCGCAGTTTGAGTCCTGCTCAGGGCAACACAGCGAGATCTAGTCCCAAAAAATAGCTGGGTGTGGTGGCACGTGCTTGTAATCCCAGCTACCTGGGAAGCTGAGGCTGGGGATTGCTTGAGTGTGTGGTACCCCGGGCAACGAGAGCCTGCGGTTCCACAGCAAAAATAGCAAGACGTAGTCTCAAAAAAAAAAAAAAATATGATGGCCACAGAGTTGGAAAGAGCAGCACAGAAGTGGGGAACTTCCTGTTTTGGGAGCACATGTCAGAGGAAGAAGCAGGTAGAGGCTGTCTTGACAAGTTCCTCTGCTCTCACCTGAACCCACAGACTTGCTTGCCCAGACTTGCTTGGGTACCTTTGGGAGAAGCCCAGGTGAGGCTGGCCCTGGGCAGGCCCAGTCAGGCATGTTGACCTCCTTGGTCATGGCCAAGGTGAAGGTAGGGTCCAGTGCGTTCCAAGTCCCTCGCTTCCCACCTGACCCTCAGGTGGTCTCAGTGCTTGGTATTGGATCCCTGGCTATGTGACCAGTATTTGCCTGACTGCCCTAGGCTCTTAGAGGTGGTAAAGTGGAACATGTTAGACTGTGCCTCCATCTTTGTGATCCAGGTCCTCAGAAATGCATTGATTTGCCTGAATAGCTTCAAAACCTAGGGCAGGGAGACATGGGCTGATGGAAGGCCATCAGTCACCAGAAGGTGCTCCTGATAGGGTGTGCCCCCCCCCCATTGTCTCCTGTTTAAGATTGCAGATTTCAAGGACAGGTATGCTAAAATGGGAGAATGACCCTAGCTGGAATTTCCCTTCAGGGAGATGCAGGGGGAGAAAGAAGTGAAATGGTCAAGGTGAAACAGGTTTCCTGGAAGGCGGGAAACCTCGATATATAAAGGGTGTGCAAACAAAGAGAGGGATTCAGATTCCAGTATGGAGATCCGATAGAGAGAGAAGTTCAGTGGTGGAGAGATGGGAATCAGCCATCTTGTAAAGATGTGAGCCATGTGAGCTTGGCCATGTGGCCACCAGGGGCCTGCAACCCTGGCTGGCCCAGGCTGGCAGCATGTGTGCTGAATGCAGTTAAGGAGTTTGCAGATTAGAACTCCGTGTTGGAGTTTGTTTTGCTGAATTTGACTTGTGTCTGAAAGAGGATGTGCAAAAGTTAGGCCTGAGAAGAAAGTGAACTTTGCTGGTTCGGCATCATGGAGTTCCTGCTACCTGAAGGTGACAAGTGGAACACAGCGTGGAAGACAAGGAGGAGCAAGTCAAGGGAGCAGCCAAAGAACATGTCTTCAAGCTTCTAGAGGTGGACTCTGACTGGACATTGGTGAGATGATCAGGACTGAGAGACTGAGGATTTTGGGGCAATCTGGGAAAGGACTTTGGACAATGCTGAGAAAGGTTTTGGACAATGTTGAAGTAATCTGAGTCTTACATGTTTCTTTTGTAGTTATTAGGATAATTAGAAATCACTTTGTTAGAAATAAATTTGGTATTTTGGTTGAGAAGGCTGGGGATGGTGGTAAGAACCCACAAGTGGAGAGTTTAAACTGTGTTTTAAAGTTTTTCTTTTTAGGTCTGAAAGAGGGAAAGAAAGCAGAGAGCAGTTGGTAGCTGATGTTTGCATAGCAATGGTAAAGGTGATCAGTGTAAATGCTAATGAAGAGTGTGTAGCCTGCTCTGTAGAGAAAAGCAGGCAGATAGGTGTATCCAGTTAAGGTAGGTGTATCCAGTTAAGGTTAAAGGTAATTGCAAAGGAACTGCTTGTAGCCTGCTTCGGAGAGAGAAGCAGGCCTGTATGTGTTAAAGTGAAGGTAAAAAGCCCTTCATGGTCGCCCACTTTCACTCCCACCAGCAAGCATCTAACCTCAGTGCCTTCCCTGCCCCTCCTAGGCTTAGAAATAGGACCAGGTAGTATGTGGTGACTCTCCTGGTGTCCTGTTTACTGAAGGGTTACTTGCTTCTTTTGGTGACCTTTCTGGGAACCAAGGAGACGCAAGGTTAATATTCCCTAGCAGATGTCCCCACTGTTCTTCAAAAGCCTCAGGGGGCTGAGAAGTAGTGTGCGTGTGATCAGCAGACTCCCTGCAACACCCTCCCGTGCCAGTGCAGGGAACACCATCTCATCCATGAGGGCACCATCAATGGCCTTCAATGGCCTGGTGAGGCATGCTGAGCAAGGGAGCAGAGCACCCATCCCAGGGTCCCTCACACTTGACAGAGGACTCCTTTGGCCCTAGAGACTCCACTGCTCAGCCTGTGCAAGCGCAGGAGGAGCCACCCCAGGTGGGGAGATGCTGGCAGGTGTTTCACAGCCAGTGGGGGTGGGGCCAGGGCACTGTGTTGCTCCTATCCTGGCAGGTTCCAAAACCATCAACACGATGTTGTGGCCTTCAAGTTGGAGCTCTCTCACCACTGAGAGATAGCCCACACCAGCACTTGCTGTCTCTTTCCAGGAAAGCCAAGACTCTGTGGGTCAGGTAAAGGAGGAGACCCCCTCCATAGGCCCAGAGGGACAGGAGGACACCCATCATCAGTGTGCTGAGGGGCCAGTGAACTTGGCACCAGGGCACTCTATTCAAGGGATGCCCAGCCCCAAACCACAGATAATCGATCATGTGGAACTGAACAAGATCTGCAAACTGAGAAGTCTGGAGTACAGTCCAGGACCCAAAGTAACCCTAAACTGGCTCACAAGAGAGATCTCAAGGGAGCTGCTGGGGACCCAGAAAGGCAGCTAGTGAGCAAACAACCAACGAGTTCGGAGGCAAGAGAGATACCTGGCCCTGCAAAAGCTGGCAGGAGAAGCCCACCCAGTCCAAATGGGGACACCATGGGCACCGTGGCCAAGGGCTATAACAGGAGGAGCCATTTCTTCTGAACAACAGCAGCTGTTGATTTGGGAAGACTGTTTCCTCATCTGTAGGCTACTCTGAGCCTCCCGGGAGTGGCATATGGACAGGTAGTGGCCTCTTACCAACAGGAGCTCCCCCTTACCCCCAGACATATTGAAGGCCTAAAAGAGCCTGGGCAGAGCGGGAAGGAGTCTGGAGCAAAAGAACTGGAGAAAAGAGGCAATCCCAAGGGGTAGAGCCAGAATCAGGGGCTCTAGTACAAATACAAACCCATCCAAGGCCCAGCTAAGTTACAAAAAGTTTCTGATCTCGCAGAGCCCAGGGCAAGTGTAGGCAGAGAGCAGAGAGACTGGGTCCAGAGATGGCTCTAGGAGACTTTCTGAAGGAGGCTATGTCTCCATAGCCTCTGAGAACTGTTAATGCTTTGTGGTGGGCACAGCCATTCCTTGCACTTCCCTAATTCTGATAAATCTTTATTTTTATTTATTTATCTATTTTTTTGAGACTAGGTCTTGCTATTTTTGCCCGTGGAACCGCAGGCTCTCGTTGTCCGGGGTACCACAGACTCAAGCGATCCCCAGCCTCAGCTTCCCAGGTAACTGGGATGACAGGCACGCACCACCACGCCCAGTTATTTTTTTGGAACTAGGTCTCGCTACAGGCCCCCGGCAGGACTTGAACTGCGATCCCTAGCCCCAGCCGCTTCATAGGCTGAAGCTTACAGGCACGAGCCACCGTGCCCGGCCTCTAATTCTGATAAATCTTTAATGTGAAATGAAAGTTGGGGAGGAAGCCAGAACCTGGCAGACTGGCTGCTCGGTGGCTGGCTGCAGTTTTCACCAAGGTCCCAGATCACGTGCTCCCACTTCCTTCCTGTGCCAAAGCCCTCTCCTGTCCTGTCCTTGGGTGCAGATTTAAGTCCCACTGCCTGATGATCTGTCATTATCAACACACTGTTCCACATGCCAAAGTATCTTAGAGACCTTTTCCTACCTATGAGCCTAGACAACAAGACCTAAGTCTGAGCACTGAGCATAAGGACGTGGAGCTAATGGGCTAAGAGGGGGTGAGACAGGATGTGAGGGGTGCCCTGGACAGAAATTGGCACAGGGGTGCCAATGGTCCCATAAAATCAGTCACATCAGGACTCTCCCCTGCCCAAATGTTCCCATTAGCACCTTGTTCTTGTGACCAGACAGTAGTGACACCCTACCCTCAGAAAGGACCCTGACTCCTACCCTCTTGCCCTCTCCCTAAAGTAGCAGCTGCCCTGTACACCATGCAGGGGTCACCAAGTAGAAGTTCAGATCCATAAACAGTGACCATCTGTGCTAAACAGTGGGTGCTTGGCTACACCAGATAGGGCTGCTGCCACTGATGGAGGGCAAAACTGGGCAGGAGCCAAGCTGGCCTTGCCACATGTCTGTTCCCTTGGGACCTCACACCTTCTCTGAGACTGGACACCTCATCCCACTTTGAGGAGGACTGCTGACTAACCCAAAGTCACACAAAGCTGGGCACGGTGGCTCCTGCTTGTAAGTGATAGCTTATGGAGTCACAGCACAGTCTGGGGCTCACGGTTCGAGTCCCACCTGAGGCAACACAGCAAGACCTAGTTCCAAAAAATAGCTGGACGTGGTGGTATGTGCCTGTAATCCCAGCTACCTGGGAAGCTGCAGCTGGGGGTTGCTTGAGTCCATGGTACCACAGGAAACATGAGCCTGAGGTTCCATGGGCAAAAATAGCGAGACCTAGTGTTGAAAAAAAATAAGTAAATAAAAAATAAAGCCACACAGAATGACTAGGACCAGTCATCTGACCTCTCATGTCCATAGTGGTCTGTATTTGGTTTTATTCATTGCCGGCTCTAATCATCATGCGATCAGCTTGCAGGCCAGTGTGGAGAAAGTGGCAATGACCTAGAAGGGACATTTAGGGCCATGCCAGGAGCCTGAAGAAGAGGGAAGATCCAGGGACTTTTGAGGGCACGAAGGAAGCTAAAGGGGCCCTTGAGATACAGCAGGGATCCTGTCTATAGGGCTGAAGAAGGCCAATAGGGAAGACACGCAGTAGAATGCTTAGGAATATCTGACTGAACATTAGCCTTCTTGCAGATTTGTCACCTCCAAAGTGGCAAAAGAACAGCATGAATGGGGCCACCCTAATACCCACCTACCTAGAAGACCTAGTCCTCTCAACGTTGTGCATGGAGCCAACATATGGCCAGGCCCAACCAGGACCCTGGTCTGGTATATGGGCACCAGACAAGCCCCCTCCCCTCCCCAACCACCACCAGTCTATTGGGACCTTCCTTTAGTCCACCCCCACCGGCAGTGACCACATTTGCTTCTTAAGGGGGGGTGATATGCCTGAAAGGACCTGGTACATGGGAAATGTTCATGGGTTGTATAATCCTTCATTTCTAACACCTCCTTTCAAGACCCAAGGTGGGAGGTAAGGTCCTCACCTGGTAGAGTGGATTCTTCCAGCACTGTTTCTAGCAGAGCACCTAGAAGGAGCTCCTGGGGCCATGGGCCGACCTAGCCTGTGGGGAGAGGCCTAGATCCATCTAGCTGGGGGTTCTGAGGGACACTAACCACATAAGACATCCAACCAAGTTCCTGCTCCTTGTTGTAATAAGCCCCTTCTATTAATCCTCTCATTGGTCTATTACCCAGGATGACTCACAGGATGCCCTTCGTGTCCCTGCCATCAGACTTGTCTCCCACCCACCTACTTGACCACAACTTTTCCAAGACCTTTCAACAGACACTGGATCACCGCTTCTCCTCAGGAAGTGCTCCAGGCCCTATAACCTTCTGGTATCTACCACCTTCTGGAAAGACCCCTGACAACCAGGGACAGAGAGATAGATGTGTGCTAAGGCCATGTCCCCACCATCTGCAGCCTGAGATCTACCTAAATTGGCATCACCTGCTCAAGCACCAAGAATCTGAGCTAGAGTTCATGAAATCATGTAAACAGCCCTGCATCTAGCCCTGGGGTTTGTCTTGCACAGAGAGTTGCGGGGGGATATGCATCTCTGACAGGTGTGGGTAGAGGTGGATATGGTGGGAAGAAGTGGATGACAGGATCTCACTTTCGGATGAGTCAGTCCCCAGGTAGAGGGAAGATAGCGCTAGGCTGGGGCTCCCTAGTGGGGAGCAGATAGTGCCAGCCCTCTCACCAAGAGCCACCTCAGTTTCCCTATGTGTACAGTGTAAGACTGAGGGCTAGTGACACCTGGGCTGTGAGCTCAGGGCTCCCCAACCCACTTCCTATGACCATCACCTGAGCTCTGATACATGCCCACCACCCCACACTAGATAAGTGACAGGTGACAGCTGGGAAAACTTTCACTTCAGAGTAAAAGAGCCTCACCTTTACCTCAGGGCAGCAAAGTCAGGACTCAAAACCAGGCCTGCAGTCTGGTTTCCCAGGTCCACACCCCCTTTGTGTAAGGGCCCAGCCCTGATTGTCCATTTTGGATCTTGCACAGGGGTCCAGTGCTAAGCAATGTGATATCCAGCCACCGCATGGTCTGCACCTGGGCCCTGGTCTGACCTCTCCCCTTACTCCCCAAGTTCCATCGCACCCCTCTCCTCCCCCCCGCCAGTCCACCAACCCTTCCCAACCTCTCCCACCTCTGCTCTACTTCACACATCAGGAAAGACATCAAAAGACTGCATATTTCAACACACAGGCCTCAGGACACAACTTAAGCCAGGGCAGGACCCACTCCCTGAAATGCCTACCAGCAGGATATACACACCTGCTCTTGGCACAGTCATATCACCCTCACTGGGGGACAGAGAAGTCAGGGTCTTCTGTCCCAGAAGAGGACATATATGAGGAGGCAGCTCAAGATGGCTGGTCTTTGCCATAACTTTGTGGGTATAAGCTCAGAAATCAGGCTCCAGCTGACTAGGCAGGGTAGACTCATTCTCTTCCTGCTCTGCCCAGGGTCTTTTGCAGGGCTTGGGGGGTAAGACTGGGCTGCCTGGCCTGGGACATAGTAGATGTCTCCAGATGTCACCCCAGAACAAGGTTCAAGAGTCAGTCACTTCATGACTCATATCCCCATGAGACAGTGCTCACAGCTCACCAGTACCTACAACTCAATTCACAACACAACTCAACTTTTTGTTTTTACTCAATGCAGCGCTGCATTAGATAAAGGAAAAGCTTTCTTTTTTAAAAAATTTATTTTGTTCTTTAGATGACAACTCTGTGTTTTTTGGGATACCTCCCCCTCCCTCCTACCTCTGGTGCCCCTTCCATTCTCTAAAACCCCACTCTTTGCCATTTACTAGTTGTGCTAAGTCCATTAGTCTCCTTTCCTGTAGCAGTGTTCTTTCACTGGGTGAGGGACTGTATTGTTGGAACTAGGCGAACCTTGCTGATAGTTTTTCATTTTTCATTCTTAAGTTTGCGTTGGGTGGCCAGTCTGTATTCCTTTGTGATCTATTCATGTTTTCTTGCTGCAGGTCATCTCCAATCCCATCTCCGCTGTTTTGCTGCTTTACCTTAAGGCTCTGGTGTCAGATTAAGGGGGCCTCAAAAAACTTTCTGACCCTGACTGGGAGTGCTCTCCTGTAGGTGGAACCTCCATGGCAGAGAATCCCATGCTCCAGACATGTGACAGGGCCTGTAGAGCTCATGTGATGAGAACCAGTGTCCCTTCCAGCTCTGAGGACCCAGGGCCCAGCCAGGGCTCTGGGCATCAAAGGTCTTGTTCACCCCAGATTTTCCCTGAATACCCCAATCTCTACCACCCTTCTGATGAATAATTATACTGGAGCGTTAACAGGTAAATAAAAGTCACAGCTGTATAAGGTTCAAGGGTACAACTGGATATAAAACCCTGCTGCAGAGCCCCTGACTGCCCAAGGCTGGATAAGAGGGATCTCAGTCATGTTGGCATTTGAGTAGGCTTCACCGCAGGACGACAATCCAGGAGAATGGGCCCAGTGGCAACAGAGTGTCTCTGCTGCCCCATCTGGGCCCCCACCTCTCCCTACCCCGCTGACAGCCACATTCTGCCCCTTCCTCAATATGCCCACCCTCTCCACTATTGTTTACTGGTGGGGGGGTGGGGCAGGGTGGGGCACCAGTAAACAATAAAATGCTATTTCTTTGTTAAGTGTTTGTATTTTGAAAGGAAATCTTACCACTTCACTAGAAATGGAGAACACGCATCACAGGCAGCTCATAGAAGGTATTCGCACAAGCAGAATGCAAACAACACGTTATGAAACAAACCCCAAAAGGATCAGGACCTATGATGTCCAGAGCCCCGACTGGGTACAGGGTTCTCAGAGCTGGGAGGGACATTGGTCCTCATCACATGAGCTCTACAGGCCCTGTCACATTTCTGGAGCATGAGGTTCTCTGCCATGGAGGTTCCATCTACAGGAAAGCACCCCCAGTCAGGGTCAGAAAGCTTTTCCTTTATCTAATGCAGCGCTGCATTGAATAAAAGCAAAAAGTTGAGTTGTGTTGTGAATTGAGTTGTAGGTACTGGTGAGCTGTGAGCACTGTCTCATGGGGATATGAAGTGACTGACCCTTGAACCTTGTTCTGGGGTGACATCTGGAGACATCTACTATGTCCCAGGTCAGGCAGCCCAGTCTTACCCCCCAAGCCCTGCAAAAGACCCTGGGCAGAGCAGGAAGAGAATGAGCCTAGCCTGCCAGTATCCATATGCACACCTCTTAAACACCCCTGCTCCTGAGACACTCAAGGCTCTGAGATGTCCTGTAGGGGTTCCATTAACCTTATTTAACCCAGGATTTCCTGTGCCCTGGTTTGGAGGGGACCCAAGAAAGACAGATGGACTGATAACCCTCTCAGGCAGAGAACATCTACCTACACTGGCATTCATATTCAGGAATCTACTTCCCTCCAGTAGTGAAATAATTCCCACCAGATAGGTCTGATCCATCTTCCTTTTGTGCCAGGGACACAAAAAGCTGCATAGCTCCAGTGAGCCAGATCATGAGCTAAAGCCTCTGTCCAGCCGGTGGCTGGTGAGATGGACCCTTCTCCAAGTTCAACTCCTGACCATGTGCTTCCTGCAGGCCTTATCACACCTTGGTTAACATCCCTTTATCTGCACATGGTGTGGTGAGTCATTAAAAGAAGAGACTATAGAGATGTGGGTGCTCAGAGGAGCCGCTGAGCAGAGGACGAGTGCCACTGACTCCAGCAGGAAATCCATCCCCTCTGTATTTTCATCTGAACTGGTGCTGAGAGCTGGAATCAAGAAATGGAAGCTTGATTTTCCTTTGAAGAAGAATCCTACAAAACCTGAGCCAGGGAGTGAGTGGAGAGTGTGAGAGGGTGTCCGGTTGTTGAAATGTCTCTAATGTCTCTAAGTTGTCATGTCATGGCTTTGGGGACCATTCTGCTGAAAGAGGGCCCTGAGCCTCAAAAGCAGCAGCTGAGATCAAGACTCCAGCCTGATGAGGGCCATCCAGACCTCCCCAGTGGCAGCACCTACACCCAGCTGCCTTCTGGAAGGCAGCATTTGCAATGGGGTTTTCAGGACAACTGGGTAGCCAGAGGGTAGGTCCTGATGATGTGAAGGTATCAGGGCGTAAGGGAAGGGTAAGAACCACCTTGGGATCTGTTGAGCCTGAGAAGACCAAGGTTGGGGTTGTTGAAAGTCAGGGAGAAGTAGCCACTGTGTGGGATATGGTGAAAAAATAAACAAAAGACTTGAGGAAAAGTCAAAACAAGCTAAGCACCAAACTGAAGTGCACAACTTTGAGCAGGAGGGAAAGGGGGGCAGGGTAAACCCCTGGGATTATAATGTTGTGTAATTAATTAATTAATTTAATTAATTGAATGAATGAACGAATGAATTAAATGAACGAATGAGTGAATGAGTGAATGAGTGAATGAATGAATGAATGAATGAATGAATGAATGAATGAATGAATGAATGAATGAATGTAGCCACTGTTAAACAATATGGCCTGGACAACCCCAATGCACTTCTCTCCCTCCACTCACATCCTTTCCTTTTTGACGGTCCAGGGGCTGATCCTCTTGCTCCCCAGTTCAGAGGAGACAGGGTAAAAGGCCTTCAAGGCCTGGGTTGGGAGTAGGAACCCTACTCAGGTGGCCAGAGAAGCCAGGATGTCCTTCTGCCTGAAGTCTAGCACTTGGCAAAAAGCCTAGGGAGCAGAGGGAACTCCAGGAACATGGACCTTCCTACCTGTCCTGAGTCCGTCACCTCTGTGTGTTGTTCAAATATGTCAGCCCTTGTACCTCAATTGTAACTTGTTATTTTGTTTTATATGCTTTTTGGGGGTGTCCCCAGGACTAGGTGTCCCCAGGACTAGGTGATGGGAAGTGGGCCCAGAGTGCAATGGAGCTGCCAAGCCATGGGCCAACAAGGCCTGCAGGATGTCCCCAGAGACCCCCCACACCAGATCCAGGCCCAGGCCTCAAGTTCCCTGAAGGGCCTTTCAACTTATAAGGCCTGGGACTCCCACCACTCACCCAAAGAACACAACGGGCTTGCAACCAGACATGGAGGTGAATCCCAAGGGGCTGCTTTGGTGGATGCCAGGAGACCTGCTTCTCCCCCAGCATGCCCTCCCAGTAGCTTTGCCTACCCCTCAAGCCTTCTGTTACCATGACACTAGTTCAACTCCATAATGCCAGCAATGGACAAAAGGATGCACCTATATTGGGGTAGGAATGGTGACCATGGGGCCCTCGGTGGTTGTGGGAGATTGTTGGAGAATGTAAGATCTTGGGGGGGGGGCCCTCACTGGGGGAAAAGAAGACTCAGGCAAAAGGTTCAGAGACTTACAGTGAGCATCTGCCCTGACAAGGGCTAAAACAGTAAGAGGCCAGGACCATTGTTTCAGTGGGCAGTTTATTAATTTCTCAATCTAGCCCAAATGAGCCCTGGAAAGAGCCCAGGGGCAGATACCTGAGATAGCCTGGCTGAGAAGTGGGATGAAGGGAAGAGGATGCACAGCTACTTCAACCTCTTCAACCCTAAAGTGTCTCTCCTGGTTTACTCAGGGAAGCAAGGGGAGGGCCTGCAGGGCTGAAGGTGGCAGAGAACTCCCTCCTTGCTGATGCTATGACAGACCAGACTGGGCTCATGCTGTGAAATGAGGAACACCTAATTTTACTACCTTATGTGTCCCCGGAAAACTGGAGACAGGGTGGGATTGAAAACCTCTGAAGAGTGATAAGTGCCATCCCTCCAATGTTTATCTAAGGAAACATTCCTTTTTTTTTTTTGAGACTAGGTCTTGCTATTTTTGCCTGTGGAACCGCAGGCTCTTGTTGCCCGGGATACCACAGACCCCAGCAGTCCCCAGCCTCAGCTTCCCAGGTAGCTGGGATGACAGGCGTGCGCCACCATGCCCAGCTATTTTTTTGGAACTAGGTCTCGCTACGGGCCCCAGGTGGGACTCGAACCGCGATCCCTATAGCCCCGGCCGCTTCATAGGTTGAAGCTTACAAGCTCGAGCCACCGTGCTCGGCCGGAAACATTCCTTAAAGAGATAAAAATCAATTTGTGAGTGATCCCCTTGCCCACATTTACCTCACAGGCACCAGTGAACTTAACCTGTTAACCAGTTTTATTACACCTTCGCTATTTTGCCTTCCTTTGAAATTCATCGTGAATTGTGCTCTGTTCTCTATATATATACCCCTTTCGTTGTTAAATAAAGCCTCGTCTGGTTCATTGCCTCCAGTCAATCCTTAGCTAAGCAGCTCTCTCTCATCAGTCCTTTCTTTGAACCCAGCGCCTGGCTCTCAACACCTCTTCATCATCCTGAGGTCCCATCTGACCACACCCAAGAGACCTAAAAGTTATCCTCACACTCTGTTATGGAATTTTCCCTGACAGTATGGAGCTGCCAACCCCCCAGAGCCATGAGGAATTGGTCCAGTACGTGGCAGAGCCAGGATTTGAACCTGAGGTCCAATCCAGTGCATCTGAGGCCCATGAGAGCGTTTGCCAGAAAACAACAAAAGCTGGCAGGATGTAGAGAATAATGAACTCTCTTACTCTGCCATTGGAACCAGATGAAGCCATGTAACAGGTCCTACTGGAGTTGAAGACCCCAAAATGGAAGCTAGTCTGGTGAGATCTGGGTCTCTCTTGATGGGAGATGGCATGAATGATAATGAAGCTTTTGTTCCCCAGGGGGGAATTGGAAAGGCTGTGGGGACTGCCAGGTCTGCCATGACTCTAGAAGTTCACTGAGAGTTTATCCTAAGGAGATAACAAAACTGCATTCCAGGACTTTATAGCAGAGAATTCTTTCTTAGGTCTTTTTTTTTTAAGTGCAATACTGTTTTTCTTTTATCATTATTAATTTTTGGACAACATAGTCTCCCCTCAGGTGTGGTCACCATAGTTCTCCCATCATCAAAGCACCCACAATCCATCACCATATTCCCTTATTATATTCGTCTCCTTGACCCCACTTTCACCTCTACCCACCCTTCCTCCTCACCCTACCCCTTCCTAGATGTCTTATATCTAGGATCAGCTTTCAAGGTTTGTCTTGATCTAACAAACCTTTGTTTGGTTTTTCTGTCTTCTACATATAAGTGAAACCATCTGCTATTTGTCTCTTTCTCTCCTGACTTGTTTAGTTTAGCATACTCCCTTCCAGTTCTACCCACAAATGGCATGTTGCCACAAATGGCATGAGTTTGTCTTTTTTGATCACTGAGTAGTATTCCATATATACCACAACTTTTTAATCTACTCATCTATTTTGGGCCTTTGGGTTGTTTCCATATCCTGGCTATTGTAAATAGTGCTACAATAAGGTAGCACAGTAGAAGTACAGGTCTTTTTTTTTTTGAATTAATATTTTTGCGTTCTTTGGGTAGATTCCTAGGAGTTGAATCACTAGATAATATGGTAGCTCCATTTTTAGTCTTCTGAGGAGTCTCAACACAACTTTCCATAGTGGTTGGACCAGTTTGTATTCCCACTGGCTTTGTAAGAGAATTCCTTTTTCTCCACAACCTGCCAGCTTTTGCTGTTTTCAGGTTTTTTAATGTGGGCCATTCTCACAGGTGTGGGTGGTATCTCATTATGGTTTTGATTTGCATTTGCCTGATAATCAGTGATCTTGAACATATCTTCATATACCTGTTAGCCATTTTCATTTCTTCTTTGGAGAAGTGTCTTTTTAATTCTTCTGCCCATTCTTTGATTGCCTTGTTTGCTTTGTTTTTGTTGAGTCATGTGAGCTCTTTATAGATCTTTGATATCAGTCCCTTATCCGATACATGGTGTGCAAATATTTTCTCCATGGGGTATCTCTCCATTTTGATTGCTGTCTATTTCGCTGCACAGAAGCTTTTTAGTCTGATATAGCCCCAGCTGTTTATCTTCTCCTTTGTATCACAGAGAAGTTCTATACAACCCAAATATATGACCAGAGGATGGGTCCGTGAATGATGAATCCTGTGGTTGGAAACATAGGTGGCCGCTGAATCTGAGTTTCTGGAGAATCAGTAATGTTGTGGGGGAAGAGGTCTTCAGGTCTATTAAAAGAAAAACATGGGCTGGAGATGGCAGGCTTATACAGCCAGCCCAGCAGAGACTAATAGGAAATTCACCTTGAGGGGCCAGTACTGGCAAGCACCTCTAGTTTCTCTGCATTGTTTTCAGATTTGCCACGTGCTGGCCACATAGTAGTGATGTAACCCTTGTGGTGATGAAAAACAGTGAGAGTTAAAACTGACAGGGCAGCAGTTCCCTGTGCTAATGGGTCTCAAGCCCATAGTTCACCTCACACCCAACTCTAGGCTTCTCCCATTCTTATCTGCTGGAAACCTTGCTCATGCCAGCTAAGGACAGTTGGCCTTGTGGGGCTGTGGAAGGGGAGAGTATAAATGTCCTGCCAAGAGCCATCTGTCTCCACTGAGCACCAGGAACCCAGGCAGGTCCCCTGCCAGGAACTTCAATCAACCACCTGTCCCACCTGGCCAGCCCTGGGCCTCTTGGAGTCAGGGGTGCATTGCACAGAAGGGTCAGGATCTTGCTGCAGAATCTAGGTCACATTCAGCTCAGTTCACTGATGCTTGAGGAACCCTGGAGTCTGAATCTGAGTTGAACGTATACCATCTCAAGAGGCGGGAGGGACAGGCAGACATTGTCCAAGCCCTTGCCTCCTCAGAACCCACAGGAACAATACAGAGTATCTACTGGAAGGTTTAAATGCCTCTTGCATACCAGATTTGAGGGAGAGAAGGCAGGTTCCCAGGGCTTCCTGCGGAAGACATGAGGCAGAGCTGAGTACACCTTGAAGTAGCCAGACTCCAGGGAGTCGTCAGATGTCTTGGACTAGCAGCATGGGCCCAGGTCAGGACAGGACAGTCCGCATGTTGGCTGATCCCACGTAGCACAGGGACTGGGAAAAGGTAAGGAAGAAGACTGGAGACCTCAGGGAAGAAGGTACAATGTTGTCACCTGAGCTGCTAACAATATAAGGCAGCGCTCAGAGAGTGAGCTGAAGAGCAGAGAGAAAAATGGAGAGGAGAGAGCAGCCTGTTGGAATGGGGTAGGGTCAGTGAAGTCAGAGAAGTTTGGCCCCATGGGGCTGGGAAGGCTGCCATGGAGGCATCGCAGAGCCTGTCACATGGAGGAAGGGTCTGAGTCGCAGGCTGGAAGGTGGCCTCTCCTGACACTCCCACTGTGGCTCTGTGGCAGTTGAGCATTCCACTTTTCCATGAGCATAGATATGACAGCGACTGAAGGACTTTGATGGACAAAAATTGAATTAGATCTTGCTCCTTGTCATAAAACTTGACCCCACAATGAAACTTATTTCAGAGGTACCAGCAAGAAAAGGATGTCTCCCCACCAAGAGCCTAGGGATGGGCAGCTCTCACTGGTGTCAGGACTAGAGGAGCCACTGGTGTGGCTGGGGAATTTGGTGTGGGGCACAAGGCATAGGAAGGAAGTGACAATGGAGGTGACCACGAGGGCCCTGAGCTTGCAGGGTGCCAGAGGGCTAGATTGGGCTGCAAAGGATGAAGAAGATGGATCTGATATCCAGGTAGAGGCCTTTCCCAGTGCCTTAGATCCATGCTTCCCAACTCCTGTTGGGAATTCCTTCTCAGGTCTCTTGGTCTTCCCATTATGCCACCAGGCATTCTCCCTCCCATAGTGTTCTGACCTGGTAGTTTGTTCCCCTTCTTTCCTCTCCCAGTACATCTGCCTCTATGATCTCCAGCACCTGTGACCATGGTCAAGTCCATCATGTGCTCATCTCCAGGGTGCAATACAGACCCGCCGACCAGTAGCCAGAGTCCCTCCATCACAGTTCCCCCTGGAGACTGGCCTCTCTCCCCTCCCCAAGTGGCCCTAGAGCGCCAAAAGGTCCTTCTCAGCCAAGTCTCCTAGCTCCTGACCTGGGTATATCACTGGGAGTGGGGGCAGGGGCAGTGCCTGCTATCCCATCAGCCTGACATTTCCAAACAGGCTGTCGGCACCTCCACAGCTGACAGAACAAGCACTGTCAGCAGCTCCCCAGACTCCAAATGCCAGCATGTCTGCCCAAGCATAGCAGGGAGAGGTCAGTGGTCAAGCAGCACTAGCCCTAGTGGTCTTGTGATTGATTTGCCCAGCACCATTCTGAAGGCAGGGGTAAATTCGTGTTCCCATCAAGTACTACAGGGCAGGATGCTTCCTGGTGGAGAGCTGTAGGGGCTCCCATGGCCTTGAACCCTCTCGTGTATTGGAGGTATTCATCCCAGTGGGGACAGCCCTGACCCGCACTGCCCAGAGCAGCCCCTCTCGGACCCACGTGACCTCAGAATCAAAGACTTTCCCCTCGGAGGCCACAGAAGCCAATCTGGGGGAGAGTTCTTCAATGCCAAATCCTCTGAACCTCAACCTGGGAGGTTAGCCAGGGGAGTCCCGGTGGACTTGGGACCAAAAGGGACAGAAGCCCCCAACCACCAAGCCACATTGAAAACGTGGCTTCTACCAAACAGGCTCCCTCAGGTTCATACCACCCACGCGTGGCAGCTGCCAGTCAAATGTAGTTTAACAACAGAATTTATTTACAAGGGATTTTTTTTTTTTT
>PVHY01020357.1:0-25694 GCA_004024945.1 Uropsilus gracilis | reverse complement strand
ACTTTTATATGTGTTTTAGGGGGAGTATTTTGAAAAAAAACCATACAACCTTAAAATGCTTATTAATTCTAAATATCCCCACTTGAGGTGTCTGAGTTTTCACTGTGTCCATGAGGATTGTTCTGTCTGAGCTTATTGGCATCTCCCTGAACCATAAAATAAAAGCTTGTGAACTAGTCAGGTGAGCCATTCCCTGCCCGCCGATATCATGTGATGGAGATCTTAAAGCCAATTCAATCTGACTTTAAACTCAAAAGAGAAATGTATTGACTGATGTAAATCTAAATGATCACGAGTAGTTTTAGGAGGGGCAGGTGAATCCAGGCGTTCAACTAGTGTTTCCAGGACTTGACTTCTTTCCATCATTCAGACTGCTCATTTCTTAGTTGGGATTCTTATCAACTAACTCCAGTCTTAGTTGCCAGCGCAGCATTGTTCAGCATTGAGGGTAAATTCCAGCTTTGCAGGTAATTCCAGCAAAAATCCCAGGGTTGATGTTTATTGACTCATCTTAGGTTACATGCCTGCCCTTCAGAGAAGGCTGTTAAGGTCAGCCCACCCTCTTCCTTTCCCCAGACAGGGAGAGAAGGATTAATTACAGGAACTAAGAGTGAGAAATTGGGGAGTTGCCTGAAAAGATTTTGGGGTGCTGTTTCCAAAAGAACATGAAATGAATATTGGGTAAGCAAAAATAACAGCTGTCTACCAGACAGGATCAAATTAATTGGGACCTATTAGTACATTTTAATCCACAGTACTTATCACTGTAAAAGCACTGAGTTTAAAGATAACAGCTCCTTTGGCAGGGGATAAAAGCATTCCCCATGACAGTTTTCTCTGAAGTTTTGGTAATCATGTTTCAAGTGATGTGCTTACTAAATTCTCTCCTGGTTTGATTCTCTTATTAAATATGGAGTTAAATATTGGAATCACAAATATTTGAAACCTAGTAAGGTCAGAGATTTTCAGCTAATTTAGATGACTTGTATTTATTGTATCAGTTCTTCACCTTTCAAATGACATTATCTTCTCTCTACCACCCATCAATCACGTCAGCTAACGTGATTGATAGCTAGGAAGGTTTTCAGATGGGGACTGCAGGAAGAAATGAAGAAATGAAAAAGAAAAGTGTAAGATCAACACTTTTTAGGATTTCTGTCTCTTCTGTTTCACCTGTTTTACAGCAAATTACATCCGTTAGATACACAACCAGATAAAGGAAGAAAGGAAAGTCGCTGAAGCTCATAATAGTATGGCTCACATAGAAGGTCTGCCATCAGTGACCGCAGTTTTAGAATGAAAAGAAGCCCATCGTTCTCATAGAAGTTGAACTGAAGTCAAATCCTTAGTACTGCTTATGGATTTGGCATCCCCATCCCTGCTGGGGGTGCTCTGAAAGGATCTCATCTATCTGTAGAGGATTAAAACATTATTCTGTAGGTCATTAGACAATGACTGGGCACCAAGAGTTTAAAGTAATTTTAGAAACCCAAATGATTTAAAAGCTTTTAAAGATTATAAATTTAGATTGTCAACAGTTTACTAAGAAGATAGCTGCTCTTCTTGGCTGCTTAATGCCTATTCATTAACAGGATAATACCCTTTTGTGATTTGTTACTTTCCTAAAAGAATAGCAGGGCATGCATCATGTGTAAAAGTAAATATTATGTACTTTCTATTTTGGTTTTAAAAAAGCAGGTTCAAATTCAAATGTAATTATAGAAGAACCAGGCACTACTGCTCAGAGAAAATAGTCACATTGATAGTTTTTGTGCTTTATTTATTTATTTTGGTTTAAAATTATTCTCATATCTTTACTGCCTTCCCTTCTTATTTCAGATGTAATATAAGAAACTTACTTCAGGTAATCTATTCACCAACAAAGAGAAATGATCCAGCCTGACAAAACAACCCCTAGTGGGAATCTTAGCATATAAAATACAACAGATAAGTATAGTATACAACTTTCAAAGAAAAATTCCTTAAGTTTTGATAGAATTATTTTGATGTTTATGAAAGTACATGAATGCATGTATGTATGTAGTTAGAACTCATGCTTATATCTTTAAAATTACAGATTATACCAGATTTGAGCATGAGTTTATTGAAATTAGAATGCCTGTTCATTCATAGGATGATACCTTTTGGCAAATTGTTACTCTTCTGAAGAATAGAGGTTATCATCTGTTTTACTGGTGAAAAAAAGAAAATTAGCAGTTTTGATGTAAGACCATTATAATCAAAAGCCTATATATATATTTTTTTGCTACACCAGGCTACCTAGGAAATTAACTTTTTTTTTTTTTAAGAGACTAGGTCTCCCTATGTTGCCCTGGGGTAGTCTTGAACCCGTGGACTCAAGTGGTCCCTAGCCTCAGCCTCCCAAGGCTAGGATTTCAGGCTTGCGCCACCATGCCCAGCTGTTCTTTGAGACTAGGTCTTGCTGTGTTCCCCGGGGTATTCCTGAACCCACGGACTCAATTTTAGCTCAGTCTCCCACAGCTAGGATTACAGGCACATGCTACCGCGCCTGGCTATTTTTTGAGACTAGATCTTGCTATATTGCTCAGAGTAGTCTCAAACTCTGGACTCAAGTGAGTTCTAGCCTCAGCCTCCCAAGGCTGGGGCTAAAGGTGCATGATTAACTTTTAAGCTTAATATTCATTTTAACGTTTTATTCAGGTCATGTAGAAAGTTAACATGTTTATAACACAGTTGTCTTTTTTTATTTCAGTTTATCTAGAAAAATTTTGAAGTTATGGATAATAAGACCGATCCTGGAACCCAAAACGAGAGTTCAGAACTTTTCTCCTTTGGAGTCATAGCAGATATTCAATATGCTGATTCAGATGATGGGTATAATTTCCAACGAACTAGACGAAGATACTACCGACATAGTCTTCTTCACTTACAGGGTGCTATTGAAGAGTGGAATCAAGAAAGCAGCCCACCCTGTTGTGTACTTCAGCTTGGAGATATCATTGATGGACTTAATGCACAGCATAAAACATCAGAAAAGTCACTAGAACTTGTTATTAATACTTTCCAAACACTTAAAGTCCCTGTTCATCATACTTGGGGAAATCATGAGTTCTATAACTTCAGCAGAGACTACTTAACAAACTCTAAACTTAACACGAAGTTTCTAGAAGACCAGATTACACACCATCCTGAGACTGTGCCTTCAGAGAACTATTACGCTTATCATTTCACACCATTCCCTAAATTCCGGTTCATTTTACTTGATGCTTATGACTTGAGTGTCTTGGGATTGGATCAGTCTTCTCCAAAATACCAGCAGTGTCTGGATATACTAATGAGTCATAATCCAAATACGGAATTGAATAGTCCTGAAGGTGAATTATTCCTTTGAACTGAAAATCTAATACATAGTCTTTAAATTCTTCAACCACCTTTTGTTCCACAGAAAGATGAATGATTAAGGTAAAAGATACTGTCACTATTGTTTAAGGTCAGGATTTCTCCAAAACCTCATGGCAGTAGGTTGGTTGCTGTTAAATCAAGACTATTTAAACAGACACCTGAGTGCTACTCTAGTCCTTAGCTAGCCAAGCAGAAGCTGTGAGAGTACTGACAAAATCACTTATGGATGGAATGGAGAGATACTCTTAAGAAAAAAAACAAAATAATGTCTGCAGTGATAATGCTACCAAGAAAATACAGTATAGTAAAATAGAATAGCTATGGGGGACTATTTTAGTTTACATGGTAGGAGAGAGCCACTCCAAGGAAAAGAACATTTAAGCTGAAACCTTGGGAACAGGGGACAGTATTCAAGAAAGAGGGAAAATAAATGGCAGAGGGACTAAGCAGAACAAGATCTTGGCACTGCCAAGTACAGCAAAGACCAGTGGGAGCAGGATAATTTTATAGTGGCTGAATGAACATATTATGGTGTCTATATTTTATTCCCAATCTAAGGGACTCTAGTAAAATAAGTAAAGGAATGTTAAAACTAGGAGTAAGAGTGCGATTTGTGTGTTGCTCTAAATTCTTGTGGTTTCCTCTTTTCAGTCAAGTAAAAACATAACATATGATGGATCTAACTCACTGAATTCATTTCAGGACTAGCTGAGGCCCAGTTTGTCCAGTTCAATGGTGGATTTAGCCAAGAGCAGCTGGACTGGTTGAATGAAATTCTTTCATTCTCTGATGCAAATCAAGAAAAGGTGGTGATCGTTAGTAAGTATATATGATTTGGTTCACCAGCATTTTACAGAAAGGGAAAAATTAAGATATTTTAAAGCAGACTAAAAATATATTCTTTTTCTATAAAATGAGTTTGAAATGTTTTGATTACTGATTTTATTTTTGTACAGCATGAGTTATTTTGCAGGCCAAAATAACTCATAACTAATCCAATGAAATTATAAAAGAGGATTCTAATAGTGGTTATTTTATATATAAAGATATATGTTGTCCACATAAAAATAAATGATAAAAAAATTTTTATTGATACACAAGCTAAGTATAAAATTAATATTGGAAGGATGTGTCAGGAAAATACTGTAGAATAGCAAATATGTCTTGCCAAATACTAGATCCTGTAAGTTGACATTTTAGGTTTCAAAGTAGAATTTACCCAAATAGGATCAATTTTGTAGCCATATTTAATTGAGATACTTAGTCCAGGCCTTAATCACTTTGGTGCCCACTGCCATTGTAATTTTCCCCAGAACCTGCTACCATGTAGATAAAACCAAGGGCCAAGTGATGGAAACTCATTTGAAAGTGAGCATTTCAGTCATATGCCTGCTGCATGGTTGCTTGGAAATCCCATTTGTTATTTTCATTTAGAATCACTTGACAGACCTCCTATCTGACATTATGGGTCCTTCAGGTGCTTAAAACTGCACTTTGATTTGGGGGTGTGCCTGAGTGCACATGTGCAAAGAATTGAATTTGGAATTGTAGTGTGATTGGTGCACTTGGTTTGGAGTTAGATACAAAGATGTGGAAATTGAAATAATATGATATGCTTATAACTATTTAAACTACTAAGAGATTGCCAAGCCATTGGTGTAGATAGAGAAGTGAAACTCAAGAACCAAGCATGGAGGCACTCCTAATAAGACATTGGGGAAATCAGAAAATAGCAAAGGAGAGTGAGAATTAGTGCCTGCTGAGTTTGGAGGAAAACTAGGAGAACACAACTAGAAAAATTAGTAATATCCCAGAGGCCAAGCAGACAGGAGTGAGTAAATATAACACTTGCTTAGGGACTTGATAGATGAATTCTAGTATGGTATCAAAATCTAGAAAGTCACAACCTCTTTGGACTCATAGATCTCATCATAGCTTGAAGAGTAGTCAGTGTATGAGTGTACATGTGCACTAGTATGCATGTTCTCATTTGTATATACACACATAAATTGACAAGTTACTCTCATGCCTTTCCATCTGTTAACTCTGTTAATTCTGCCTCCTTTTTTTAAAAAAGCATGCTAATACTAGTAGATAATAAGGAGAGCAAGTTCAAATTTCAGAATAAAAATAAATGGTAGTAGAGAGAATAAAAAACCAGTTAATGGGAAGAAGCAAAGACAAGTGAACTCTTGGACTGCACTTCAGAGTGAGACTATGCCCTGATATGTGATGTGGCATCAGGAATTCAAGATTCTTCTGGCTCTAGGTCTACATATCTGTGAGATCTAGTGTAAACATTCCCTATTTTAACGTGTTTCTTTATCTGTAAAATATAGCTATAGCTACCCTGATCTTATGGAGGTGTTTAAAGTGGCACAGATCAGTTCAAATCCGTTCCATAGCATTGAGTGTTTATATAAATGACATATAACCCATGGCCCATCCCTAAAGTGTGCTCTTAATGGGAAGTGTAAGTAATGTGTAAGTAGTGCTCATATGTAAGGAAATCAGTGAGATTCCATGCCAGCATTGGTTCAATTTCTGGGTGCTATCATGGAGCCCCTGAACAGGAAGCCCATGGCTTCCTTAGTATTTGCATATTTTATAGAAATCTCAGGTTTTCCTCTCTCCAGTGGCCTCTCATCTTCTTTCGTTGCTCCACAGACATTGCTGTAGATTATCTATTCCTTTGGGTATGTGGATTCTTTCTGGTTCCAATCCATTTGAACAAGAAGGTCACAATATACTTTTTACTGAACACTGTAATTTTTAGCCATTTATTTTGGTGAAATTGGTATTTAATTGACTTCTAACCCTTCTTTTCTTTTATTAACAGGCCATGTTCCCATTTACCCAGAGGCCTCTGACACTGTGTGCCTGGCCTGGAATTTTAGAGACGCCCTCGCAGTCATTTGGGCCCACCAGTGTGTGGTGTGTTTCTTCGCTGGTCACACTCATGATGGTGGCTACTGTATGGATCCTTTGGGTGTGCACCATGTCAATGTGGAAGGGGTGATCGAAACAGCTCCAGATAGTCAGGCTTTTGGCACAGTTCATGTGTATCCTGACAGAATGATTTTGAAAGGGAGAGGCAGAGTTCCAGACAGAATTATGAATTACTAGAAGGAAAAAGCTCTCCATTTTTAATCTGACTTCTTTTGCTTACTTTTAGAGACTGACTTAGCATTGCGCTTTTGTTCCCCTCTCTCCACTAAACCCTCAGTCTCATTGTTTAGTCTATTTGAATAAGAAAATGTATTCATGGCTTCATGGTGCATTAGCCCATAAGCTCATTAGCTCACATTCTGACTCATTTTTGAATAATATATCTAGTGCTGAAAATAAGGAGCAAAATGAATAAAATAGTGAAAATACAAACAAACTAGGGAAAGACTGAGAATGGAGAAATGTAATCCTCACAATGGATTTTATGTAGCTTTATAGGAAGGATTTTTACTTTTTACAAGGAGAATCTATTCATATGTTAACTGATTTTAAATTCATAATAAGAAAAAAATAAAATAAGTTCAGGTGAACTTTTACTGTGTACCCTAATGTGTGAATGAACTTTGTGGACATTTTTTACTCAGAATATTCATCAAGTTTGTAGTTTTTTAGGTATGCCATACTATTTTGTAATGAAGAAATATCAATGATAATTTCACAGGTGAATGAATGATTTTCCCATCACACAGGCAAAGGTGTGACCTCCCTTGTGAGGGTATAAATAAGAAGAGCCTCTAGAGACATAGGGTGAGTCTCTTAAGGTTCTGACCAGAGCCACTGTGTGTCTGCTCACCTAACCTGCTGGAGCCTCCAGCTAGCACTATGTGAGATGATGGTAGGTAAATGAATTTACCCTTTACAAATGGGACATGCTTAACTCCAGTGTCATATGTGCTAAAACTTATCTGTGGAAACACTAGGTGGAAATGGAAGATGTTTAAAATATAAAGTTTGATTCAAGACCTAGAAAACAATGAGATAGAAAACCAATAAATATCAGTTTAAGTGCAGAATAACTGAGTAACTAGGCACCAACAGGTAATATATTTTGCATGTTGATGGAGATCCAGATGTGCTGTGTGTATTCACAGAATTCAGAATTCACAGAATTCAGAATCTGATATGGGAGGAGATGCAGATACAGTAAAAATGTATATTGAAACTACTGTCTTTCTTCTTTTAAATAGAACTTTACCATCTTTAAGTGCAAACTCAAGCATTACTCTAGGTCCTATATTTTGCAGATAAGTCTGTGTGTCACTTTAATACTAAAAGAGGGTATAAAAGCCATAAATAGGCTAGCAAATGTACACTAGAACCTCAAATGCTTTCCATATATTTTTTACTGATCCCAGTTGCGTTAGCAGCAACCAGGTTTTTTCCTCCTCCATCCAAATCTTAATAGAAAATTTCTGTCCATCCAGAGACTATTGTGTAAAGAAAATATTTATAGAAATTTAATATTATTTTAAAAGTTCTTTGAGTTTTTTCTTAAGTTTCATGAAACAGTATCTTGACTGTGGACTTTGATGTTACCATGTATAAAAAGTTACATATGCTCTAAAACAGCACTGACCAATAGAAGTAAAATGTGAGCCACATCAGTAACGTGTTAACCTGTCACATTTAGAAGCATAAATACAGGAAGAGGTGTGATCCTATACCTCTGAATCATACAGTGTTATGAACTAGTGTTATTACCTCAATTTTAAAAAAAAGAAATATCCATTGAAACATTAAATTAATTTTAATATTACAGTTCAAACATCTAAAATATCTCAACATTAATATGATGTATATTTTAAAAATTATTTTTATACTCTATCTTTAAGACCTATTGTGTATTTTATACTTGGACAGCTCATCCATTTGAATATTGAATTTCCATTGGAAATACTTGAACTGTACTTACTATCATAAAATTTGCAGTTGAAGACATAGCACATACCCAGGTTGTATACACTTAAAAGAAATGTTCCAAACATATCAGTTTTCTAATATCTGAATTGAACATTAGTTTTCAAATGAAAATGAAAATTCTAAAAACTAAAACTACTTCCTTAGTACAGGTATTTTTCTAGTGCTTAATAACAGTGATGGGTAGTGGCTACACTGTTGGAGAATTGAGGGTACAGCTAAAATTGTTGTTCCATAGGTTATTTTGATATTCATTAAAAAATAGATTAATTTAGAATGTAAATACTATTCTTCATTTGTTTTTGGGCCAAATTCCTTTTTCCGTGCAGTTTTCTTTCCAAGACGTGGTTGATGTATTTGGTTCTTCTGGAGTCTTCCTTTATACTTCATGGTAATGTTCCAGTTGGTCTAATGAAGTTAGTTTAGGGGTATGATGCCCTCCCGACCTCTCTATTTCATTACTCATGCTTTGCTTCACTCTATTTTAATCTTGAATGACTTTTATTTTCAGAGTTTTCTCACAGTATTCAGTTCTTGCAACTGTATAAGTATCTGTGATTACCTAATTTTATAAAGAAATACCCACTGTGAAGTTTATGTATTTGTTCAAGTCTTAGTGAGGGTGAAGCTGAGTTAGAAATCATATTTCCTGATTTTTGTTCTACTACCTTTTCTACTACACTCTGACATAATGTCAGAATCCATTTTGACTTGACTCATCCCATTATGTTGTAGTGGCTTTAAAGTTCTTAATTATTAAAAGAGAAAATCATCTCTAGTATTAGCTTAAGTTTCTGAAATAAATTCCTTGGAAACTAATCTACTATAATAATGTTTACTAAAAAGATAGAAAATATACTCATTTTAAGAATAGGATTTGTGAATTCATTTAAATGACTGTCTTGCAGTGAGTCGGCCAGGAGGAACGCATCTCCTTGTTTACATATATGTAAACCCATGAAATAAATGGGAAAAGAGCAATTCCAGTGGCAACAACCAGCTGAATTCTTCCACCAACTGGCTTCCTATAAAGACAAATATTACAAATAAAAATACAACAAAGGCTGTAGATTGTTTTGAAAACAAGTATAAAGATTGAGTTTGGTAAAATATTAATTTTATATGGAAATATAGCTACATTTTTTATAGGCATTCTTACTTGTTTATTTATTTATTCATTCGTTAATTCATTTATTTATTTATTTATTTTTGAGGCTAGGTCTGTGTTGCCCGGGGTATCCTGGATTCAAATGATCCCCAGCCGCAGCCTCCAAGGTAGCTGGGATTACAGTTGTGCACCACAACGTCCAGCTATTTTTTGAGACTAGGTCTCGCTGTGTTGCCCTGGGCAGGTCTCGAACCTGTGGACTCAAGTGATTCCCAGTCTTCGCCTCCCTTCCTGGGATTAAAGCCGTGCGCCATCGCTGCCGGCTACTTCCTATATTCTTAATGTGAGTTCTTGTTTATATATGTTTGAAGTAGTTATTCCCTTTCAATGATGTCTTTTGAGGAACAGCTGTTACTGATCAATTAAACAATGTTAAAATTGAATTTCTTAAAATGATTTTTTGTGTTTTGTTATAAGAAAACTCTCCCTCTAATGTCATGAAGATATTAAACTACATTATTGGTTTACTTTTCATGTTAAATTTATAATCTACCTGGAATTGATTTTTATGAAAGTGAAGAGGGGAAGGGATGGTTTCACTTCTTTCCATCTGGATAATCTATTGATCCAGTGCTTGTCAAGGCTGCCTTTCTTTGCTACCTTGCAGCACTCTCACTGTCATAAATGAAAGGTCTGTATATGTATAGATCTGTTTCTAGGTCCTGCTTTGTTCCATTTCTTTATCCTTTGGCCAGCAAAGATTTATTTTTCAAAAGCCTTTATCATAAATGAAAGTTTACAAATGCTTTCCGAGTAGATTGGTAAAATAAGTTTCTTTTATTCTGTTGCAGTAGTAGAAAACATTAGTTTTCAAATGTTGAACTACTCATCTACATTCTGAGAATAGATCCAGCTTGATGAGTGGGTTATATTTTGCAAGATTTTGTTTGTAATGTTTTGTTAAGGATTTTCAGTCTGTGGCTCTCAGGTTGTTATCATTTCCTTTTTATTGATAACATTCTTATTTCTAGTGTTGGTATTGAGGTCATTCTGCCCTTATAGAAAAAAACTGGAAAGCCTTTTTTCTTTTTCTGTTTTCTGAAAGATTTTGTTGAAGGCTGGAATTACATATTTCTTCCTTAAGTATTAGGTAGAGTTATGCAGTTATGCCATTTGGTCTGGAGATTTTTTTAGAAGTTTAAATTTTGGGTACAGTTTCTTTAATAGTTATAAGCCGGTGCTGAGTATTTCCTTTGTCATTTTGATAAATTGCATTTTTCAAGGAATTTGTTCATTTTACCTACATTATCAAATTTATGGCAAAAAGTTGCTTATAATATCCTTAGGATTTTTATAATATCTGCTCATTATAGAGTACTGTCCTCTTTTTTCATTATTAACACCCATTGTTTGTGTGTCCCCTTCCTTGATCTTATTTTCTGTTTCTCACTTTTATTATTTTCACCATGTAACCATTTGATCACGTTTCTTTTCTTTTTCTTAGAGACTAGATCTCTCTATGTTGCCCGGGGTAGTCCTGAACCTGCAGACTCAAATGATTCCTAGCCTTAGCCTCCCAAGTAGCTGGGATTATAGGCACGCACCACTATTCCCAGCAATTATTTTTGAGACTAGGTCTCCCTATGTTGCCTGGGGTGGTCTCAAACCTGTGGACTCAAGTGATTCCTAGCCTCCGCCTCCCAAGTAGCTGGGATTATAGGCACACACCACCACACCTGGCTGATCATAAATTGTGGGATATAAGTCTGCTATACCTTTATTGATTTTTTTTGTCTTGTTAGTGACTGAAAGAGTATATTAAATTCTCCCAAGTTGACTGTACATTTTTTAAACTACTTCATTTTTGTTTTATCTATTTTGAGGCTATGCTATTAGCTACATACAAATTTAGAGTTAGATGTTTTTGATGTAATGATTAATGGTATCTTCCTGGTGTAATGAATTATATCTTCCTGATTTAATGATTTATCATTAAAAACTGGCTTTGATATCTTAAATCCACTTTCTAATAAATAGTGTTGAGGTCACCAGGTAGCCAAGAAAGAAAAATAGATAACTTGGAATCCATTCTTTATACCATTACATTATGATGCACTCTAAGTGAATCAAAGATTTAAATGTGAAAACAAAATAGACATGTATGAGAATAAAACAGATACATTCTTGACAATTTGGGAAGAAGAAAAGTCTTCCTGTGACTCCAGATCCAGAAACAAAAAAGTACTGATGAAATTGGTTACATAAAAAATCCAGCTTTTTCATGGCAAAATGTACTTTGCGTAAACAAAGTAAAAGGGCAGTGGGGAACAGCAAAAAAAAAAAAATCATTTCAGCTTGTCATAAAGAGTTAACAGCCTACTATGTGAAGAGTTCTTTAAACAGAGAAAACTAGCAACCTTAGAAATAGGTTAGACCTAATTTAATCAGAGATGAACCTGTATTTTATAGAAAAAGAAATACAAATGGTTCTTAGTCATGTGACAATGTGCTCAGCTTTGCTCTTAATAAGAGAGATGCACAAACTACTTATTCTCAACTTTCTGATTATTAAAATTTTGGAATTTTAACTGTACTCTGTTGGTACTGTTTTTGGTACCAAGATTGGACAGTACAGGAAAAACATACCGTGGATCTACCAGCAGAATATATAAACTACAGAAATGGTCTCCAGGATGTAGTAAGGGTAAATCCAGGAGAAAAGAGTTATATATAATATGCTACCACTAATCTAAGAAAAGCAGAAAAGCACCCATGTGCACATATTTACTTCATTAAGAAACTACAGAAGGATAAATCTGAAAAAGCTAGAGAAAGTAGTTAAGAGACAAAGAATTCCTGGAACATACCCTATTGACTTCAAAATATGTAGCTATTTTACATAATTAACAAAGCAAAATTAATTTATTTTTAATAAAATAACTCCTGGAAATTAAAAGAAAAATGAACTTAATTGTGTAGTCACTTGGTGGCCTTAGCACACAGAATAACTATTCTGAGTAAATTGAATGTACACCCTGGTGGGTTATTGCCTCACTACATAAAAATAAAAACCTGTTTCAGTAATCCTGACTTTATTTTATTCTGAGATTGTGTTTGTACTGTGGGGTACAAATAAGTTATTACTCCGAGGTCACCAATACAGATTTTTTTTTGACATTCAGTTAAAAGAGGATACCATGTAAGATTACTGGTAAGGTTGAATGAAAACCTGTGCTCCTGAATTTGAATTACTAGGGTAAATGTGAACTCAAAAAGTATTTTACCTTGAAGATGAATACAGATACACACATAGATGGGTGTGTACATATATGTGACTCAATTCTGTCTACTAAAAAGAACCAATGAAGAGTGAGCATTCCTGTGCCCAGATTTCTAAATGTCATTACCTACCAGAAGTAACCAGGACTTTTTTGAAAAGTGGTTGATTTTAGGTCTGAGGCATAAAATCCACATTAGCTTAGAGTATCTTGTCTGAAACATCTTGCTACATAAAAAATAAAGAAGCAGCTGAAGATAAGCAAGACTGTGAAAAATAATTCAGAGGCCAATTTAAGTAGTGTTACTGATCAAGATGAGTGTCAGGATCAAAAAGATACTGAATAACAAAATATGTTGAAACCATGACTTTATATCAGTAACAATACTACTGAAACAGCAAATAAGATTCACTTTTGAAAGATGCCAGAATAGAAACAATGCAGCTTGTTTTGAAAATGGGTGAATTAGGAGAGTCAAGTTCTTGTCCTTTCCTTGTCCTTTGTGCCTCAGAGTAGCAAAAACCTGCTAAGCAAAAGTTTCTCCTTATGGATTTTACCAGTTAATAAAGTAGAATGACTAGTGATAAAATAGTGCCATTTTACAACTCAGATGAATTAATGGATTTAAGTAATGATCACCAAAGGCTAGTAACATAGAAAGACAGCTTGGTGCATATTATGATTGACGTACAAACACCTATGAAGTAGTCTTCCTCTGTTGTCATCATTTAACTCCCAACTTACAGGAAATATAGAGCACCAAGGGACAAGCATAAGACATTTGGGAAAATGTAAATATTGACTGGATACTGAAAAATTGTTCTTGTGTTTTTTTTTGTGTACTGATGATAAGAGTGTAAGCGCGCAGAGATACATACTAGAATATGATAAAACAATGTCTTGGTTTATTTTAAAATATGGAGAGGACAGTGATAAAGATAAATGAAGGCTGGACATATATAGGTCATTGTTGAAGCTGGGTCATGGGTACATCTATCATAATAGTATCTGTGTACATCTATATTTGAGTATTTAAAAATAAATTAGAGCCAGGCATGGTAGCTTGTGCCTGTAAGCTTCAGCCTATGAAGCGGCTGGGGCTAGGGATCGCAGTTCAAGTCCTGCCTGGGGCACATAGTGAGACCTAGTTCCAAAAAAATATGTAGCTGGGCGTGGTGGCATGCGCCTGTAATTCCAGCTACCTGGGAAGCTGAGGCTGGGGGTTGCTTGAGTCTGTGGTACCATGGGCAACATGAGCCTGCGGTTCCATGGGCAAAAACAGTGAGACCTAGTCTCAAAATAAATAAATAAATAAAAGTATATATAAAAAATAATAATAAAATAAAAATAAATTAGAACAAAAAACAAAAAATCACTGGAAAAGTTCCATTTTCTGTAATGTTGGCCTTCTACTTTCTTAAAATGGCTATGCTAGCTTTTGTTGGTATTTGAATAGTACTTTTTGCATCTTTTGACTTTCAGTCTTGATCTGCATATGTAGAGGCCATCTTTTGTAAGCAGTATTTAGTTGCATTTCTTACCCACTTTGAAAATCTTTCACTTTAATTGAAATTTCTGGGACAGTTATACTTAATATAACTTCTCACTTATATAGGTTTAAATCTATCATAATATCTGCTTCCTGTTTCCTGTTTCTTCTGTGACTTTTTTCCTTTCTTTTTTTCCCCCTGCCTCCTTTTCTTATTTTCTATTCTATTAGTGGGATATCATATAACTCCTTACTGCATCAAAAGCTAAAATAAATTGCTACTTTTATTACTGCTTCACAGACAATTCAGGGAATCTGGAACATTAAGCCTCCATTGATCCCCTACCAACCTAGATGCTATGGTTGTAATGTATGTTTATTCTTTATACCCCACAAACACTATTATTATTGTTTTGAATCTTTGCTCTTCATTCTTTCTTAAATCTCCAAACTTCTTTCTGAGACCATTTTCCTTTTCCCTAATTCCCTTTAGTTTGGCAACTCCCTGTGATTATACTGGGTCAAATAGGAAATGGTGTTTATGTAAGTCTAAGTGATAACAAAACTCTGAGTCAACTATTACTAGTTTTCCTTAGGATAATTAAGAAAGGCTTCTTTCCAAAGATTCCTGTTTCTGATTGTGTGTTAGTTTTCTAACTTACCTACTTGATCTGACCAACCTTGAAGACATCAGATTTTACTTAATGAATTGGAAACTTACTTTGATGAACTGTAGCATAGGCTTATCCATGCTGTGATAATCACCAGGCCACACAGCTCCCTATAAAAATAGCACACATTTCAGTTTGAAGTGGCTCAGGGAGATGCCTATCATCCCCTTCTGTCCTTGACCTTTGATTCTGCTGATGGTTGGATCACTTCCCCAATATATACAGACATCCAAGTATGACCAAGAGTCACAGTGAGCTGGGCATCATGGCGCGTGCCTGTAAGCAGCAGTCTAGGAAGCTGCAGCTGGGATGGAGGATCGCGATTCAAGTCCCGCTTGGGGCAACACAGCGAGACCTAGTTCCCCAAAAAATAGCTGGGCATGGTGGTGCACACCTGTCATCCCAACTACTTGGGAAGCTGAAGCTGGGGATTGCTTGAGTCCCTGGTACCTCGGGCAACATGAACCTGTGGTTCCACAGGCAAAAAAAAAAGTCACAAGTGACTTTTTCCAAACAAACACTTTATGAAAATAAATTCCATCTTAAGAGACAGATATGAGCTCCATGACTGTTCCCCAACCTGTAAGTGAACAAAGAAACAGTAAAACAAAAACATAGACAAATCACCTTACATCGCTGGGAGGAATAGTTCAATCAAGAAAATGGTCCCAGGTTTTATCAGTGATTTACATTGTTTTAGAGGGTTTAATGATCAGAAGAATGAACTCAGATCAATCATTTAAACATAAGTTACGGGAGATCTTAGTGCATAGCAATGACACTACATTTTGTGTAGATTAATGATTTTTTTTTTTTTTTTTTTGAGAGTAGGCTTTGCTATTTTTGCCCGTGGAACCACAGGCTCTCGTTGCCCGGGCTAACACAGACTCAAGCAATCCCCAGCCTCAGCTTCCCAGGTAGCTGGGATTACAGGCGCACGCCCAGCTACTTTTTTGGAACTAGGTCTTGCTACAGGCCCCAGTCGGGACTCGAAGTGCAAACCCTAGCCCCGGCCGCTTCATAGGCTGAAGCAGATTAATGATTTTGTGATGGATCTGTGCTTCTAGAACTATATGTTAAAAACATTTTGTACACAGAGTTGGGGGGGAAGATCATATTTTTTAGTACCACTGGAAGCTTCACTTCAAGTTCACTGTACCTTGCAGGCTTCAGGTTGGTAGAAGAAACTCAACCCAATTTGGTTTATACATTCCCTTCAACTGACCTATCTGACACAGTTTTTCCAAGAATGAGGGCCTATAATGTATAGCACCTCACCAGTGATGCTTAACTTACAGGTCTCTGAATCTTGATATTGGCAGATGTTAGCAGTGGGATAGAAAAGAAAAGGATACTGAGGTCAGGGAGTCAAGGGTGGGAGGAAGCAAAAGAGGTGATAAAAGAAGAGTCGTCACAACAGGAAAGAGGTGATCTAAGATACACATAGGAAAGGATGAATGAGGTTGACATAATTTACTGACCTTTGAGGTAGCCAGTCATACTTGCAGATAAGATTTTTTACTTGAACCAGAAATGAATCAGAATGTGGATAGTTTTACCTATTAAACTGTACTGGCTATCACTGTATCCTTGTTCAGCATATGGGGCCAAGGTCCAGACAATAATGACTGCCTGTAGTTGAGGTCAAGGTGTGGATTAGGCCTGGCTTTGAATCCTCACCCCATCATTTCCCATATTTCTGTGACTTAAAATATCCCTATTCCTCACAGTGTAATTGGGAGAATTTGGTATTGTGTACAGTTATGATGTTGTAAGATTAATAAATTTAAGCAAAAGTTGCTGCTCACCTGCCTTCTTCCTCATGTAAGATGTTTTGTTGTATATGAAGGATTAGGTGGTACGCCAAACTGATAGCCCAGGTAACACAAAAGAATATGTGTATTGCAGAGACACTCTTCCAGATACAATTACCTGAAAATAGATAACCTGATGTGGTTAATCATGGAGCCACATCCCAAGGGGAAAACTGATATCTTTGATTCTGCCTTCAAGAAAAAAGGTAGGTTTATTTGTTTGTTTGTTTTGGCAGATTGTTTTGATGAGCATCTTAAACTAATTATAAACTCAAGTGGACATTTATTATTTTGGTTTCTGTGTGATAACTCCCCTTTTAGCATCCCTACTCCAGGTGTCCCATGTAGCTGAACTTTTACCAGGTCAATCTGTGCACTTCATCTCTGTAGCAATGGTGATATGGTCAAATAGATGGCAGGTCAGGGCCAAAACTCAATTCTGAGACTTGTGCTCTCTCCAAGCTACTGAGAAATAACAGCTCGACCCAAAATATTTTAGACATGGTTTTAAGATGTTAAGTGCAATTAGATGCAAGATTGTTAGTGAAATTGGCATGGCAGGGCAGGGGCAGGATAATTAGCTTCTTCCTTGATTGACTCTTCATCCTTTCTCTACCATGAATGTTAAAATATAAGTATGCAAGTACCAACCACATCAATTCATAGCAGAGGCATAATTTTCTTACTTTCCAGTGAAAGAACTAAACTGCCTAACTAAGCCCTCTTGTGAAGTTCTAGTCTTTTGAACTTACTGTTGTGAGGATGTGAACTTCAAGCTGTAAGGCTATCCTCCTAGAATCCTGGCTGAAGTCAATGCAGTGGATGGTGGACCCAGAGGTGCAGAGAGCTGAAGCTAGCACGACCCCTAGCCTTCTCAGTAACCTCGCCCCATATACCTTCTTTTTAGCTTTTATTCTGAGTTGAGTTTGTTCTTGCTTGAAACTCACGGCACTTTTACAGATGCAGACAGAGTTCTCAGAGCCTCAGTGTGAGCCTGTGCATCTTGGGCACGAGGTTGCTCCACACAGGCAGGAAACATTAAGGTCTGAGAGCTTCCAATCCCCACTAGTAAAAGCTGTTTCAAAGAAAATGATGAGTAACTTGTCAAGACTAACAGTCTCTGTTAATAAGGAAAATGCTAGTAAACAATGTAAAAGACATTTTTTTTCTGTTATAAGACACTACTGTGCATAAAACTGTCCAATTTAATATTTGTTGAGAATTTTTAAGGCCACAAAAGGTGGAACAGCTACATTTTACCCAGCATTGAGAGATAGGTAGCCAGTGAGCAATGCAGACCAGCTGTTTTAAATAAACTTCTAATGTATATACACACCTAGAATGCACATGTAAGGAGTCCAAGGAGCAGGTTACAAAACAGATAACATGAAAACACCTCTGTTTTACAGCCACTCATTCACACACCAAGCATTACTCATCTACCATATGCCTTGCCTTGTTCAAACTAGGCTTATGTTTATGCAGAGATGGATTAGACACGATTCTGTTTTTAAGGTAACTGCAGCCTTAGAGTGGGAGGTATATGTAAAAAGCATTCAGTAAACAACAGCATAGGACCTAGATAGCACAGATGGTGATTAGCGAGAGCAACATTGAAAAATTTAGAATTTTGCTATACACATGATAAACCTGGCAGTAGCAGTCCATATACTTAGACTGAATTCAACATAAAATGATTACTCTCAGTAATGGCATTGGTCTAGGAAGAACATGTGAAGAGTCAATATTTAATAGACATTGATTGCCGCTGAGGATAGGGACTCAAAGTTAGCACTTTGGTTGCTGCTGACTTTCCATTAGCTTGTGACCTCTGTGAACGCAATGACTGAAGGCCCTTGTGGATAACCAGTATAATGACTATTCCACATCAGCAAAAGAGATTATGGATGCCAAGGTGACAAAGTATGGCAAGTCCCTGGGAAGTTTTCCTAAAGATGGGTGTGGTAATCTAGATAATCTAGGTAGTGTTCTCTTGGTATCAGAAATGGGATGAAAGATCTGGAGACCCCCATTCTTCCTATAGTTGGATAGAGAGACTACAAGGAAAATGGATTTGCTTTATCTCCCTTCAGAATCCAACATTCATACCTGTGACAAGAGGATTAAGGCCAACAAGCAAAGTAAGCACTGCAGGTACGGTGTATACTGCCTGTCAGAAAAGAGAGAAAATGATGTGAGAGCAGAACTATGCCAAATGTAATAGGTGTTCAGAGGCACATAGGAAAGGGAGATGGCTTCAGTGCCATCATACTCTTATTTACCTCTAGATTTCAGTAACAACCGAGATAGTGATAACGCTAATGTGGCACTTACCTTGGCAGATTATAACGTTCACTCCCTCCTGGACTGTAGGCTACTCCAGGAAACCTCATTCATCATCAAGCTCTAGCACTGAACAGACACACTAACCTCCCAGTCTCAACAACACCTGGCCCAAATGGCGTTTCCCCACTTGCAGAGAAGAAAATATTCTCTGAAAAGTAGGGCAGAGTGGCGGGGTGGTAGTAGTGGTCATAATTAGCTAGATGGCCCTGCTGGGTATGGCCCCATGGACCACTCAGCTCAATATTCTGCCTCTCCAAGTGAGACCACAGGAGAATTTGCTACTGTTTCAGGAACAGATGTGCCCAGTGAGGCCAGACTCTTCAGGATTTGTTGATAAACGGGTTTGAAGTTTGGAAGTCTGGTCCTGAAAAGTTTCTATTTTCAACTTTTCTCCACAGTGAGCAGACACTGGTCACCTTGCTATTGCATGTATGTTATGGGCAGAGTGTGAGTAAGGGACCATGTGCTATGAGAAGCATGAGATTTAGCTGCCTCAGTTGCTATGACGAGTTGGAACCCTTAGGTTTCCTTGGAATGTGTCCAAGCTTTACATCTTGAGTGATTTGTTTTCACTATTAAATATGTCTGTTCTGGCCCTGAGGAGTGGGGACATCTGGATGACAGCCTCTCTGTTCATCTTCCCTCCCCATCCCTAAGGATGACTGCACATGGATCAAAACCCACATATTGTGGCCACCTCTCCCAGATGGATAGCCAGGATGCTACTGTGGGCAGACCAACACTTTGCAGGTTTTAGTACATGTGAGGCACCTGGAGGTCTTGTTAAAATGCAGATCTCATTCTAGAGGACTGAAAAATCTGCTTTCTGGTAAACTCACAGGGGATGCTATAGGTGTTCTGGGAACACACTTAAGGGTAGTGAGGGTTTATTTTTCTTTGAGTGAAAAACAACATGACTTCGTTACACACACACACACAGATTAGTCTGAGTGTGCACTATTTAATCAATAAAAATTGGTAAAGATTTTTAAAATGTGCACTCAAATATATCAGATGTCTGTCATTGATAGATTAAGGGGTCTAAAATCCTATTTCACTCTATTGAGCATCCAAATAAAATAACCCTTAAAGTATTGGTTTCCCATGGCAACTAGGCAAGGTTGATTTATTGTTTTTCTCTATATAGAATGAGATAAAAAATCTTAGGGCAGAGATAGAAAATTGTTTTTAGTACATAAGTAAAAACAATGCTCAGTGTAAGCACTCAATAATAAACACAGTCAAACCCACTTATAATGGTTTTTTTTTGTCTTAGTGGATGTTTTGAAAATGAATATTGTAACCATATTTATTGATTCCCTCAGTTTAACTGAACACATAGTCATTGAGTCATGACATTCATTCCTAATACCTCTTTTCCTTGTCCACCTGCCACTACAAAAGCTGAAAAAGCCAATTTCTTTTCCCAGCTATGTTTCAGCAGCAAAACACATGAAGCTTTGGAGGAGCACGGCTGATGTCCAAAGCATTTAACAACCATTATGTACGGGTGCTGATCAGGCAGATGGCTCCAGAACACAGTCCTCACTGGTGTAGACAAATTAACACACTGCCTGAGAAGCTTCTTAGGAAACACTAAGGGAGGAAAGCACAGGACAAAAACTTATTTTACCCCTACCTTATTTCTTCCTATTTGTGACACTCTTGTCTGGGACAATATTTGGAGCTGCAGCAGTCATTCTGTGCACTTGAGAGGATATAGGAGCCACACATTGAGGATGGCAGAGAAGAAAGCACCTAGGTCCTTGATGAAGCCACTGATCATTAAGCAGCTGCCTCTGGACTTCTTGTTAAAGGACATAATCTATTTCGCTGTCAGATTTTCTAGTATTTGCTCCCATAAGCAAAATGAAATAGGGGTCACAGAAATGAGACAGGAGAAGCATGAACCCCTAACCTATGCACCTGCTCAAGAGTCAGTATGAGCAGTCTGCAACAGGAAGACTCTGTTAGGATGCCTGAGGACATGGACAAGGAAGAACTGGCCCCGGTCTCCCTGGGAGTTGGCATGTACAGAGCTTACTTTCATGCCATGCAGAATGCCTGAGTCCTACAAGAAAGGTCGAAAGGAGGAATGGTTGGAAGCAACAGGAAAGAATCTGATTTTTTGGATGCCCTAGCATTTAAGAGTTAGACTGTGAAGCAAGAGTAGAGTAGGAAGTAACAGGAGCTCTGAGGGACATAGCACAGTGACTATGGAGTCAGCATCCAGGACCAAGCTAGGAAGAAGGTAGCTTTCAAGTCAAGTTGGAATGAATGCCATGTTGTAGTGAGCTTTGAATGCCAAGTTGGGGAGTTTTCAGCATAGAGATCTTGGGAAATGACACGTTTTTGAAACAGGAAACAATATAACAGGAAGTGTTCCAGGAGCAGCTGACATCAGAGGGAGCTAGAAGAGGGAGGACACTATTGCAAGGGTCCCTGTGGGGGGTCCTTGGAGGACTGTGATGAGGATGAGAGAGGATATCTGTGGGGACATGCTGTTTATTATTAACCACATTATGTCATCTAGCATGGAGTAAAAGGTAAAGTATAGAGGAACTGTATAGATAATGAATTCCAGATTAGGATTTTGGTGATTTAAAAAAAAATTATTTTAGGGGAACCTCTAAGGAACAGAGAGATTTACAGATGACAAGTTTTGAGCAAGGTTGATTCAGACAGTGATTAGAAAATGGGTGAATAGGAGAAGTGGAAGAAACTTAAAGAGAATATGACTTCTAAGTTTTCAAGTATGGGGGGGGCAAATAGATGAAAGTGTGTTTCAGCAGCTTCACGATTCTCTCAATCATGAGAGATTGAGAGAAGGCAGCTCCTACTCACCATCCACAGCTCTGCGTCGGGATCATTTACCTGCAATGCCAGACAGCAAGTTATTAGCAGACAAACTGTCACGAGCCTTTCCTATGCTGGTCTGCCCTGTTCTTCATTTCATTCGTTTGTTAAGTGCCTGATGCTGAAAAGCTTCTAGGACACAAAGTCTAAAGGAAAAAAGGCTGAGTCTAGCAGATCGCAATGACTGAAATTTCTGGCTCAACATACGAAGTAAACTGAACACACAATCACAGTTTCATAAAGAACTGCACCGGAACTCTGGAAAGGGTGAGCCAAACACGGAATGGCTATTTTAAGGGCCCTTAACGAGGAAAGCATTTTGAAGGGAGTTCCAAAACTTAACTATGCAATCAGGGCTGACTCGTGAAGCCCTGAATTGTGTTTAATCTCATATCACTGGCTGAATTATGAGAAAGGAGCCGAAGTGCTTCTGCTCAGATCCCTTTCAAAGTGACAGGCCCTGAATCAGAACCATCCACAATCCGAGCAAGAAAGAGAACCAGGTGTGAACATGCGAACACGTCCCTCTGCGGTCGGGGTTCCCAAAGCAATTCTGCCCTTTTATGCCAACTGCCGGCCTCTAAGACCCTGCTGCCTCCGTAGTCGACACCGCCCGCCAACCCTGGGGGCGGAGCTCAGAGAGAGCAACGTCCTCTGAGCCTCCAGGCCCCTCTCCCCGCCCACCGCCTGCCCCTCCAGGAGTCTGACCTGCACCGCAGCGGCCAGCGCGAAGAAGGCGGCCATGAGCCAGTTGCAGGCCCTCCAGAGGGCGGCCGCTCCCCATCCCACGTCAGGCGCCATCGTCTCTGGCAGAGAGCGAGTCTACCCGATCCGCCCCTTCCTTCTGCCACCGCCCGGGGCTTGCCCCGCCCCGGCCAACCCCCTGAGGCCTCGGACTTAGTTCCCAGGTCTTCTGGCCGGTGAGCACCGGGTGGGAAAGTAGCACTGCTTGCGCCTTACTGTCTCACTTGCTCTGAAAGTGGCAAACTGACGGTGTCGGCACCCCCATTTCATAGATGGGGAAAGCGAGTCCGAGAGACTCAATGACTTGCTTGGCCAGACCGCACACCAAAGAAAGGCGAAGGGGAAGAAGGAAAGGCAACGTGGAGGGGGGTCGTGGGGTGGGAAGGGGGTGAGGGGAGGTGGAGGTCTATTATTATTTGTGTGTGTGTTCTATTAGTATTTATGCATCTTTTCAAAACTCAGAACTTTCAAAGTCTGTAAGCATTATGCTAATTCCTTAGAGTGAGGACAGTTATATTAGCATCCTATACAGCTTACAGCTTTTCTGCAGACAGGCTCATTTATCTTCATGGGCTTTTATTATAAAAGGTATTTACATATTATACATATTTACAATTCTTTCCCACCACCAAAACCAACAAAATTTCCACACGCGTTGCTCATGAATTTCTTATGAACTGAAGACACTGAGCTATGCACTGTTCTCCCCTCACTTGTTTTGCAGTCTTTTTCTGTTTGTAATTTACCCTTCTGATTAGTTCCTCCCCAGACTCATTTACACATCCATAGGCCTCATCATTTTCTCCCTTCTAAAGAGTCTTTATCACTTCAAATCAGGAGCATGTGTGCCTATCCTCCTTCCCTTTCAGCTAAATTTCCTAAAACTCTTTAGGGTTTTTATTTATTTTATTCTTTGGCTGAATTTCATTCCTTTCGAGAAATGCTTATTCCAAGAATATCCTCTGCTGGATGCCTGGCCCTGAGGTTGGCACAGGAGCCACCAAGGTGAATTTGCTATGAGTTCTCCCCAGAGGCCCTTGCAGGCTGGCCCCATATAAAGTGAGGCAGGGGGTGGGGTGGTGCAGAGCACAGCAGGGGCTACACTGCTTGGAGATGGATAGGCTTTCCCACCACATCCCATCATTGAGTCAGCCCTGGAAAAGGGGCCAGCTGTACTGTCCTCTTCTCCGGAACAAAAGGAAAGAAACATTATGTACCGAACAGTGTCTCCCCCACCCTTAATTCACATGTTGGAGCCTCCAGGACCTTTAATGTGGTTGTAGTGGGTCCTCAGTGAGCTTTGGATCTAGACAGTTTGGATCATGAAGCACTGGAAACCAGTTACTGTGCTCAGGAGAACGGGCCTGCCATCTCATGGATGGGAGCACTCCTATACCTGGAGAAGAGGAACACAGTCACCTTCCAAGTTCATACACCCTCTTGGTGGGAGATGGGTTCCTTTCCCCAACAATTGGGACGCTGACTCATGAGGAGGGAATGGGCCCTGTGCAGGCCAAAACAGCAGCTGTCCACATTGACTTTGAACATTCAGTGGGCAGCGGGAGCGATAGAACTCCAGGAAGTTGTGCAGCACACAGTGGTTTACCAAGAATTTTCACACTATTCTTTCCATACCTCTGGTTCCCAGTATCCTATCCCTTAGAAGAATAGCCACAACAAAGGGCCACAGTCTGGGAGTGGAGGGTGGTGGGTGGTTAAATAACACTTAGTTATAGCTATTTTCTGACTTTTGTTCTAGATGCTAGAGATCCCAGCAGGCTTGGTTTCTCTTGAGACTTCTTTCCTTGGTTTGCAGGCGGCTGCCTTCTCCCAGGTCCCCCATAGTCTTTTCTCTGTGCACGTGTGTCCAAATTTCATCTTCTATTATGATATCAGTCAGTGGAATGTCTGTTCTGCCAGGTGAGACCAGCTATTCTGGAGGGTATGTGTGAAGGCAGAGAGGACCATCTTCAATGAGGAGTGTCTTGCTGCAGAGTGCCCCCAGGGTGGCTGTTGGTGATGTCCACAGATGACATGTTTGGGGACATGGAAGATCTAAATCATAATCACTCCTGTATCAGGTATCACCTCATCTATCTTTTGGTGTCCTCTAACCTCTGCTATGCATCCCCCTTTTCTATTTCTGTAGATTCTGAGTCATGCAGCATATTGGGACTTGGGGTTGGGGGAGTTTGGTATAGGACAGCATTGGGATTCCACTCTGGGCTATGCAGGCTGTTCTTAAAGGCTCTGAAATCAGACACCCCCACACCATGGCGAGAATTGATTTGCTTTTGCAAAATGCATCTGTTCTCTGTGAAGAACTAGGATTTCTATTTTTAGCAAAACTTAGGCCATATTATGAAAGCCTCAAAGCTTATACATATTGATTGACAGTGAAAAGCACCTGGCTCAAATAATGTTCCTCGAAATCCTCTATGTCCCTTGACACCCCCAGAAGGAAAATCCATATGATTCACATATGTCTATGCCATCACTGTGCTCCTCACCAGCATGGAATACTCATCATTTCTTCATTCATTCCTAAATATTCATTTAGGGCTTACTAGTGTCAGGTGCTGTACTGATAATGGAGGAGGGTCTAACACCAAACAAAAGAGACACAGGCTTTAAAGGCCTTGTGTTACTTCAAGATCAGACAGTAATCACACCAACAGGCAGGTGATTATAGCAGGCAGTTGGGGCTGTTGCTGTGAGGAAGAGTGAGGACAGGTGGGTGATGTGCAAAACATGGGGAATCAATGTCTGCCAAGGTTCTTGGAGAAACTTCCTGAACAGGTAACTTTTGGGCATGCCCCCAAAGATGATGGGGTGCTTGTGGGTAAAGAAGGCTGGGTCAGTGCTTAAGGCAGAGAGAAGGCCCTGAATTCCTGAACCCCCAGGGCAGGGTAGGAGCAGGGATCAGTGCTGGAATCCTGCAGTTAAGAGTTTACTTTTATCCCAAGTACCACAAAGAACCTGGGAGTACTGAGCAGGAGGCAAGAGTGGAGGTGTGCTTGAGATGCCACCGGGAGAGCCCAGCAAAAAAGCAGGAATAGGCTGGAGAGATTTGCAGTG
>PVHY01020356.1:0-25700 GCA_004024945.1 Uropsilus gracilis | reverse complement strand
CAGTTCCTTTGCAATTACCTTTAACCTTAACTGGATACACTTATCTGCCTGCTTTTCTCTACAAAGCAGGCTACACACTCTTCATTAGCATTTTCACTGATCACCTTTACCATTGATATGCAAAAGCCAGCCAACTGCTCTCTGCTTTCAGCTCCAAAAACTGCAGAAAAGAAAAACTTTAAAACACAGTTTAAACTTTTCACTCGTGGGTTCTTACCACCATCCCCAGCCTTCTCAGCCAAAATACCAAACCAATGTAAGACTATCAGTGCAGTGCAGACTAATTTATTTCTAACAAAGTGATTTCTAATTATCCTAATAATTACAAAAGAAACATGTAAGACTCAGAATACTTCAACATTGTCCAAAACCTTTCTTAGCATTGTCCAAAGTCCTTTCCCAGATTGCCCCAAAATCCTCAGTCTCTCAGTCCTGATCAACTCACCAATGTCCTGACAGAGTTCATCTCCAGGCGCTTGAAGACATGTTGTTCCTTAGGATGCTCCCTTGGCTTCCACGCTGTCTTCTCCTTGTCACCTTCAGGTAGCAGGAACTCCATGGTGTCGAACCAGCAAAGTTCACTTTCTTCTCAGGCCTAACTTTTGCACGGCCTCTTTCAGACACAAATCAAACTCAGCAAAGCAAACTCCAACTCGGAGTTCAAATCTGCAAACTCCTTAACTGCTTTCAGCACACATGCTGCCAGCCTGGGTCAGCCAAGGGTTGCAGGCCCTCGGTGGCCACATGGCCAAGCTCACATGGCTCACATCTTTACAAGATGGCCGATTCCCATCTCCTCTCCATATTGGGATTGAATATGGAATCCTGAATTGAATCCTGAAACGACCCTTCTCTTTTTTTGCACACCCTTTATATCCCTGATTTCCCGCCTTCCAGGAAATCTGTTTCACCTTGACTATTTCACCTCTTTCTTCCCCCTGCATCCCCCTGAAGGGAAATTCCAGCTAAGGTCATTCCCCCATTTTAACATAACCTGTCCTTGAAATCTGCAATCTTAAACAGGAGACAATGGGGGGGGGCACACCCTATCAGTTCCACATAATGTGTTTGGCAGTTTTCCTTCTTTCTCGATTTTTTGGAGAGTTTTAGTAACACAGGTGTTATTTCGTCTGTATTTGGTAGAATTCATTTGTGAAACCATCTGGTCCTGGGCTTTTGTTTTTAAGAAGAGGTTTTTTTTAATGTTTTTATTTTGTAATTATCATACAACATGTTTGCAGATTATGTTTGCACCATTGTATTGACCCCTTATTCCCCGCCCCCATTCCTTCCCCCCCTCTGGTCAATTCAACTCCTCTCGCTGCAAGCTTTTGGTCTGTGTTTGGCCTATAGGACATTCCGTTTTTGTTTTCAAACTATGTCCTTTCCTTCCACCTGGGAACCTCCAGTATGTTTTCTGGCTTTGGAAAAATGAGACTCTCCCTCCACATAGGCATCCATTTCTACATCTGCATACATACTGGATCTGCTCTGCATGCAGCAGCTATTATATAACATTATGTACATATTTCATATATTTCACCTATTAACTTGCTTGTATTAAAAGTCATTTGAAAAAAAATTGGATCCTAAATTTATATTACGGAGAAAGAAATCTATTCAGGGTCAGTGACAGATTTTATTTATGCTGAGCTGATAACCACTTCCTCACTTCCACCTGGCTGTGTTTCCTGAGAGAGAAAATAAAACAAACTTCCCAGAGCATGTCTGAGGATCCTTCCAGACCCCTGGAGCTCCTTGATCACAGATGTCAGGGCTCCCAATTTGATTGAGCCCCAACCTCAGACCCAGCAGTTCAGAGTGATCAGGGAACCAGGAATCACTTACTTAACAAGCCCTACAAAGGAGGCTGAGCATAGTCAAGTGGGAATCCTGGTCTCGTTCTGACTCTAAAAGACCAGCTCATTAGCATCAATGATTTCATGAATATAGAATCTCAGGGCCTAGACTTCACTTGGTATTGACTGGGAAATGGTCTGCTCAAGTGATTCAGCACTGAGGGTATCTGGGGTTCAGCCCTATTCTTTTTTCTTCCTTAGTCATCTCTTCCTGGCTGACCCTTCCATGTTCAAGTTTTCAAATAACATTTATATCATATCACCTCCTAAGCTTGTTTCTTAACTCAGACATCTCACCTGTATGCTCCAGGCTTCCCTGTCCAATTGCCAGCATCAATTACATTTCTTATAAATCTCAGCTTCAATTCTCCTAAACTGAAAAGCTAGGATGCCAATTACACAAATGTGCTATTTCTGGAGTCTTTCCCATGCCATTGCAGGACATACGTAGCTCTATTGCACAGTCTGTAGTGTTAGATGTCATGCTTTTCCCTCTTTTAAAAAATAAGCTGTTCCATGAGGAAATGCTGTCAAGTTCATCTCCAAATTTGTTTAGATCCAACCACTTCTTATTTTTCTGTTCACCTTCCAAACTTCTTCTCTGTAGCTGCCCCTTCTCCTTCTACCCTCTGGTCTAGTCATTCCAGTACTGTGCTGTTCCAAATAAGGTAAAACCTACGTTATACTCACTGTTGGTTGGAAAAAAAATTGGATCCTAAATTTATATTAAGGAGAAAGAAATCTATTTCTTTGTTGTTGGTTGTTGGTTTATTAGGACTAATAAACCTAGGATCCTCTTTTCTGAAGAGAAGTACACATATGCTGTGGTGTGCAGGAGGGTTTCTGTGAAAGGGAAAAATGGAGAAGGGGGAGGCAGGGAGAGCAGCACTTAGGAGTCAATCACAGAGCACTAATGTCACTGTGAGTGGAGGTGTGTGTAGCATTTGGCCTGAGGCCATATCAGTGAAGACACTGTCTCTAGAATAGGGAGGTGCCCTACACTGATTATTCCTTCAACTGATAATTCTTGCACCAGGTAAGTGACAGGCTGTTTGTACACCTAGGAAACCTCAGTAGACTAAAACAGGCCCAACTTGCTGGCCTGTGTGTCCCAGTACAAAGGGGAGACTGTGGACTATTTGATGGTAAATGAGGGACGTGTCTGGTTAGAAGTGAGGAAGGGTTGTGGGAAGTGATCCAGAATCAGTGTGTGGGGATAGGGAGGATAGAGTTTTCTCTGAAAACACAAAGCACAGACAGGAAGTAGTGCCAGCCCCACCTCTGCTGAGACAGGAAAGTCATCCAGAAGAGAACACAGCTCAGTATGGGGAGGGATCTAGTGGGCAGGGCTGGGCCATTCTTCTCATCTTCTCACATGTGCTAGTAGGAACAGAGATAGATGCAGATGCCCTCCGTAGCAAGAGAAACCAGGGATCTGTAAGTTACAAAGTGGGGGTGAAAGAAACCCTGCATCACTCAGTCCCCAAAGGGGACTCACACTGTGAAGGAAAATACTCAGGGACAAAGTCAGGGATTTAATTGCTGATCCACACTTACATGCAGCCTGAGTGTAGCTTCTTCCTTTCCCATCATGTAAGACCAGGGAAAAGTCAGGTCATTAAATTCCAAAAGGAATCCTTAGTCCTGGCCCAAAGGGAAGTTTCCAGAACTGTGACTGAAGACCCAGGCAGAACAAGGAAATAAATATGAGGAAAGGACATGAGGACATGAGGGGGGGTACTGAACCAACTGCCTCCTGGAATCTGTGCTCAGCAGGGACCTTCCCCTCTGACATTTACTGAAAACCAGGTCCCCATCACCAGGATTATCAATGTGAATGATTTTCCTAACTCCTTTACTAAAAGGGATAGCAATCAGCTACAGATTGGGCAACACACATGTATTAATGAGGTAAGGCAAGTCCTACCTGGACTTGAAAGCACCCAGAAGACATGATCCTCCCTATCTGAACACTTCTTCCTCCACATCACAACTGCAGCAACGGTGGCTCCAGAGAGCATAACTCTAAGGAAAATCAGACTGGTAATGAAGCCCTGCTCATCAGCCTCGCTATGCACAAAGTGTTCAGGCACATTCTAAACCACTGTGTTTCAGTCTTTCAGGCCTGTGTCTTTTGGTTCCAATACTGCAGCTCTACCTGCTCCAGTCAGGGCACTCCTGGCTCCACCCTGGAGAGTTGTTGTCATACCACTGGATCTACATGTTATCCATGTATACAACTTCCATGAGCTGGGGCTTCCCAAGATCCAGCCTGGACATTGCAGTGTAGAAATACTTCAGGGAGTGAGAGCCTGGGGACCACAGGGGGAGACTTGACTTGGCCAGACCCTCTTGGCAAGGACATGGAGTGTTGAGGACAGATTGCCTGGATGGAAAACAGCCAGATTTAGGGAGGGCAAACAGGAGAAGAGTTTGGGTGGAGATAAGAGTGACCATGGTAGGACTGGGCAGAGGAGGGGCACAGGAACTAGAGGAGACATTCCTTTCCTGGGGCACTGCACCCACTATTCTAGGGATTCCTTTGTTCCTTCCTAAGGGATTGGCATTTTCACTCCCAAACCAAGAATTACCAGGCCTGGTACTCACCAGCCCAAGTCTCTGTCTGGGCCAGGGCCCCCAAGAATGTCAGGAATAGCATTGATGGCATCATCTCCTGATCTTCCGGATCTGTGAATCCTTTGTAGGTTCATGAAACTTTTATTTTACTTTATTTTAAAATTTTATTTATTTTATTTTACATTGTTGTCGATCCCAGGGTTCTCCCACCACTTTGTCACCAGTAAACCATCATCTTAATCTTTTGGGCCTATTCCACTCCCGATCCCCCCCTCCCCCCCACCTCCCCGCCTTTCCCTCTCTTGCTCTATATCTCAGTTCTGCTGACAGTTTTAAACCTTTCTTGTCTGTTTGTTTTTTGTTTGTTTTCCCTTTGTCCCTCATATAAGTAAACCATCCAGTATTTCTTTTTTTCTTTCTGGTTTATTTCTGCCAGCATGATTCCTTTCAGCTCCATGAGACTTTTTACCTGGAAGGCAGTGCTGCTGATTGGCTTCCCTGGAAACTCTACAGCAATGGGAACTGAGACCTGGCGGAGTCAGGATTAGGCAGGCAGGAGGGACAGATACAGGTTGTGAGAGGGGAACTGGGGAATCCCCACCAATAACCTTCTCCACTGCGGGCACCACTCTAGTGCTGAAACTCTGAGAGCCACACACAGGAACTGGGACTTTTCTCTGATCCCTCCTCTCCTGTACCAACACCTCTGTCACATTGTTTCCCTGACCCCAAGCCAGGGACTGAGTCAGGAAAAGGACCCAAAAGCAGACATAATATGAAACAACAACAGAATTTATTTACACACAAAAAGACCAAGTAAAGGACAGAGCTGGAGAATTCACAGCCTGGCACATGACTGGATGTCAACTGTTCTTCCCCAGATGGTATCAAGTGGCAGAGACTGAGCGCCAAGCAAAATCCTTAAGTGGCAAGTTGGTGGCTTCTCCACAGACCCTCCTCATCTTCAGTGGTTTAATTGCCAAATCCCCAACAATACAATTGCCAAAGTGCCAACAACTCCACTGCCAAAACCACAGCAGTTCATGTGTACAGATACTTGGCAGTTTAATTGCTAAAAGCCTCAACTCTGCCCTATTTCCCATCAGCCCTGACTCAGGGACTGGAGATTGAAAAGCTCTACCTTCCGCCATCCAGTTGGCTATGCATGTCACCCACTGACTGAAAGACTGCTCCTTGCTGTTCCTCTTACAATTTTCTCACTTGCAACTTTTTGTCACCATTTTTATGGTGACATTCAGGCACCTGAATATTGGTGTGTGGCCTCAGAAAACAGTTGTCTTTGAAGTTGCAATATATTTAAAGGAAAAAGCAATCATTTGGCGCATTTTGGAAAGATAACCTGGGTGATAAAGGCCTCCAAGGGGGAAAAAACACCAACAATGCTAAGAATGGTTCCTCTTAAAGGAGGTTGGACATATTCATGGTGGTAAGACTGGTGGAGAGAGGTCATTTTTAAAATCATTTTCTCTTCACCTTCATCCCAGTTCTATCAAGTAGTATAGCAAAATGTGTTTTCAAACTAAATCTAACTCCAATCTTTTTCACATAAACTCAGGCCAGAGTAACCAAGTAAAATTTCTGTAGACTTTAACCTTTCCATAGGGATTCTTAGATTGAACTCTCAATATTTTGCCTTTGACTGTGGAAGCCACGCCACTGGATAATCTTACCTGACACCATTTACAACATTCATATCTTTGTTAAATTGCCTCTGTTTGAGGTCCTCAAGCCTTTTTAACTCTGGGGCTTCCATATCTCTCATTGGAGATAAGCTTCCTACTCGCTTGGAAGGTCTCTGGAACCCTACGGGCAAGACACTCTTCTTGGCTCTGCTGAGTACCAGTTCTCAGAAAACCTCAACTGTGATATTCCAGTCAAAATCTGATGATGTAACCATATTTCCAATTCTCTATATAAGGGAAAACAAGCTTCCTTACTGAAATTATGCAAAGGCACACATTATCATGAGTAATAAGAGTATTACCACTTTTCTTATTATTTTGATAGGAGAGAATGCTAACCTAACTGATTTCTGTTCACAATATACAGTTAAATATTACTCCGGACCATGGTCATCTTAAAGAAAAAAACTCTTTAAATCAACAAATAAACAAAAACATAGTAACAAGTAACAGTAACATTTCAAATAAAAACATCAAGTTCAAACAATTCTATGTAGAAAACACTCAACCATGAGTTCTGTCAACTAGCCTAGATCCTGAGATATTGCTGAGGTCCTTCTCCTGCTAATTTCTTTGAAAACAATGTCTGTAAATGAGGGATTGGACTGTAATATAGTTGAAGGGAACTCTGTTCAACATTATAATTTATGACTTTTCAAAATAATAACCAGGCTTAATGAGTGATGTTGAGTGAGACACAAAGTTTCACACATTTTAAAACATGAACGTTAATATTCATGCATTTACTGAGGTTAAATATTTCTATCATGCAACAATGCTTCCCATTAACCTTATTTACTGGGTAACTATCAAATTGTCTAATGACTTTCCTGAAAAGAAAGGGGGAAATTTTATAGACTGTCTTAGGAACACCACCCAGTTTCCGTAAAATTTCTGCTGACCAGTCAAACAAAAGACTAAAATTAAAAAAAAAAAGTTTTATACTCCTGGGAAGTTTTATCATAACAATTAGAGAGCACATCATTTAATTGGCTACCAGTGATGATGTAAGATATCAAAGCTCAGCTTCTTCACCAGACTGACACTAATAGAACTGGACTCTTCCCATCTTTTGACTCATTTCAAAAAATAACATATTTTCCTCTGTCAAACCATGACTTATTTCAGTTCCACAACTGGAATTCTTACTCTTCAAATACCTCCCATATATTTGAAGTCACCTCAGGTGGCTGCTTCTGCACAGAGTATACCCATCATACAGGTTTAAAGGGCACAGGCTGAAAGGAAAAGAATTCCACTTCAGAGACATGTTCAAAGATGTACATGCTTCCAAACAAATCATTATATTCCAAATTAGCTTTCATCAGCCACTGATTAGCTCAGAACAAGCATCCTGGAACATCCTGGAAAAACTTGTACCTATTTTCATTATAGTTTCTTTTTAAAGCTCTAATTTCCGGTGGGCAAGACTGCCAAGTTTTTTAAATTTTGATTTTGGGGATGTTTTTATCATCATTAAACACATGTAATCCCAAATCATGCTTCCTGAAGCACTTGTACTTATATATAAAACACTTGTATTTAAATTCCCTTTATATTTTTGAACTCACATTTATTTTGCTTTCTTTCCTCTTTGTTCTTCCCCCCACCCTTTGCTATTTCAGTTCTGCAGTCAGCTATCAAGAACTAGTTTTTTGCTGGGTGTGTCCAAGCGCTAGCAGGCAAGAGGCTTGGGACTGCTTGAGCTTGAGTGTTCGAGACTACACCGGCAACATAGCAAGACCTAGTCTGGAAAAAGCAGCCAGGCATTGTGGCTGGTGCCTGTAAGCTCAGCCTCCTGGAAGGCTGAGGCTGGGGATCGCTTGAGTCCACAGTGCCCTAGGCAACTTAGCGAGACCTAGTCTCAAAAGAAAAAAAAACTAGTTTTTCAGCTCCTCTATATTGAATATTAATTTTGTTACTTTATATTCTACCTGCTAGTGATACCATCGATATTTATCTTTGTCCTCCTGACTTATTTCACTTAACATTGTCCTTTCAAGCTTGTCCTTACATTGTTGCAAATAGCATGTGTTTATCTTTTTTGATTGCTGAGTAGTATTCCATTGTGTGTATATACCACATCTTGATTCATTCACCTGTTCTAGAGCATTTAGGTAGTTTCCATAGTTTGGCACAGTAAACAGTGTTGCAATAAGCACAGGAATGCAAATTTCCTTTCAAATTAGTGTTTTTGACTTTTTTTGAAATTTTGATAGTTGCCTAGGAGTGGACTTACTGGGTCAAGTGGCAGATCCATGCTTAATATTTTGAGACACCTCCATCCTGTTTTCCATAAGAACTGGACATGTTTGATCCCCACCAACAGTTTAGGAGGGTTCTCTTTTCTCCACATCTTCACCAGCAATCATTATTTCTGGTCTCTTTAATGTGGGCCATTCTCAAAGTTATGAGATGGTATCTAATTGTGGTCTTAGTTTGTATTTTTCTAAAAACAAGTGATTGTAAGCATTTTTTCATGTGCCTACTGGCAATCTTAATGTTTCCTTTGGAGAGGCATCTCCAAAGACACCTCGTGTCTTATGAACTCACAATTTCTTAGGGACAACCTATATCCTCTAGAGGACAGAACAATAGTCACAAAAGGGAAAACAGATAATCAACATATAGGCACAGAGTTCACTTAGTTGTCTTTTTTTTTTCTCCGTTTGATCAATGTTGAACATCTTGTATAACTGCAATGGGTTCTCTGCAAATACAAAGCTTCCTCGCTGCTTCCCTCTGAGGTAAAGTCTTACTACTGCCTTCTAGAAAGACAGTTGTGCTCACATCGAGGTAGCCAGGTTATTTGCTCACTTGAACCACCTGTATACCTACAAAACAGTCTGTAAAGTGGTAAATGAAGACAATCAACATTTAAGCCTATGAATACTTTAAAAACTTCACCAAAGTAAAAATTGTAAAAATCAAAAATTAAAAGCCATAATCTAAACCAAGTAGTTGTTCTTGCTGTTTTTCTTGTGAGCTCCAAATCAAGTTCCCCAGGGGAAATGTCAGCAGAGGTCACAAGGTTTCAGATGCCATTTACATTCCTTAGATATTAAAAGGATATTAAAATAGACATTAAAAGTTATATTTATATATAAATTTCACATCCCCGTGATCTCTGGGGTTCACCCCCCTCCCTGACTGTTCCCACAGTGTCCCATCCCACCCCCACCCCCCGGTTGTATACTTCAGTTTGGTTGTTGGCTTGTTTTGACTTTTCTTCATGGATTTTTGTTTATCTTTCCCATGTCCCATATAATAGTGAAAACATTTGGTTTCTGTTTTTTTCTTTTTGACTTGTTTCTGCTAACATGAATTCTTCTAAGTCCATCCATGTCATCATAAAATCATCTAATTTGTCATTTTTAATTGATGAGTAATATTCCATTGTGTATATATACTACATCTTTTTCATCCAGTTATCTGTTTTGGGACATTTTGCTTGCTTCCAGGTCCTTGCGATTATAAATAGTGCTGCAATAAACATCCGAGTACAGGTCACCCTTTGTATCCACATTGAAGTCACCTTTGGGTAAATTCCCAGGAGAGCAATTGCTGGGTCAAATGGAAGTTCCATTTTCATTAGTTTGAGGGTCCTCCATACAGCTTTCCATAGAGGTTAGACCAGTTTACATTCCCACCAGCATTGTAAGAGTGTCCCCTTCTCTCCACATCCTCGCCAGCACTTGTTGGATGTGGGCCATTCTTACTGGTGTAAGGTGGTACCTCATTGTGGTTTTGATTTGCATTTCCCTTATTGCTAGTGACGTTGAGCAATTCTTCATGTGCCTGTTGGCCATTTGTATTTCCTCTTTGGAGAAGTTTTTTTTTTAGTTCTTCACCCCATTTTATGATTGGGCTTCTTGTTTTGCTTTTGTTTAATTGTGTGCGTTCCTTGTGGATCTTCGTTATTAAACCCTTATCACTCTTTTGGAGGGCAAAAAATTTTTCCCCTTTGTTTGGGCTTCTTTTTGGTTTTTCTTTTGCTGTACATAAGCTTTTTAGTTTGATGTAGTCCCATCTGTTTATGTTTTCCTTCAATTTTTTGCTGTCAGTAGATTTTTCCAGAAAGGGGTTTCTGAATTGTACTTCCTGGAAGGTTTTTCCTAAGTTATTTTCTATGTATGTTACGGTTTCAGGTCTGACATTTAAATCTTTTATTCATTTTGAGTTGGTTTTTGTACAAAGTGTGAGGATGTTGTCTTGGTTCATTTTTTTGCAGGTCTTAGTCCAATTTTCCCAGCACAATTTAATGAAGAGGGTATGTTTATTCCAATGTAAATTTTCCCCCACTTTGTCAAAGATTAGTGTGGTTTTATTTCCGAGCTCTCAAATCTGTACCATTGGTCTGACTTCTGTTGTACCAGTACCACACTGTTTTAATTATTATGGCTTTGTAGTATAACTTGAGGTCTGGGATAGTTGACCACCCATTCTCTCTTTTTTTTCGGCCAGGAGGCTTTTTGATATTTGAGGTCTTTGTTATTCCTTATGAACTTCTGTAGTTGTTTTTCTATCTCTTTAAAGAATGTCATTGGAATTTTCATAGGAATTGCGTCAAATCTGTAGATTACTTTTGGCAGGATTGCCATTTTGATGATGTTAATTCTTCCAATCCATGAGCAGGGAATGTCTTTCCATTTCCTTATGTCTTCTTATATCTCTTGTACCAGCTTTTTAAAGTTTTCTTTGTATAGATCTTTCATGTGCTTTGTTAGGTTTATTCCCAGGTATTTAATTTTTTTGGTGCAATAGTAAATGGGATGTTTTTTTTAATTTCTTCTTCCTCTTCTTGGTTTTTGCATATAGGAAAGCTACTGACTTCTGTGTGTTGATTTTGTATCCGGCTATCTTGCTGAACTGGTTTATTATTTCAAGTAATTTTTCTGTGGATTTTTTTGGGTTCACTATATGGAGAATCATGTCATCTGCATGTAATGATAGCTTCAGTTCCTCTTTTCCTATTTGTATCCCTTTTATTTCTTTCTCTTGCCTTATTGCCCTAACTAAAACTTTCAGTACAATGTTAAAAAGCAGTGGGGAGAGTGGGCATCCTTGCCTTGTCCAGATCTTAATTGGAATGATTTTAGTTGTTCTCCATTTAGGATGAAGTTTGGTAAGGCTTGTCATAGATTGCTTTCATTATGTAGAGGTATCATCTCTTGATCCCCATTTTTTCAAGGAATTTTATCATGAATGGATGCTGGACTTTGAAAAGTGCTTTCTCTGCATCTATTGATGTAAACATGTGGTTTTTAGTTTTCTCTTTGTTGATGTATGCATTATGTTAATTGATTTCTGGAGGTTGAACCATCCTTGTGCCCCTGGGATAAATCCCACTTGGTCATGGTGTATAATGCTTTTTATGCATCATTGGATTCTATTTGCCAGGATTTTGTTTAAAAATTTTGCAAACGTGTTCATTAGGGATTGGTCTATAGTTTTCTTTCTTGGTGCTGTCCTTATTTGACTTTGGTATGAGTGTGATGTTTGCTTCATAGAATGTGTTTGGCAGTTTTCCTTCTTTCTCAATTTTTGGGAAAAGCTTTAGTAGTGGAGGTGTTATTTCATCTTTGAATGTCATGTAGAATTCATTTGTAAAGTCATCAGGTCCTGGGCTCTTGTTTTTAGGTAGAGTTTTGATGACTGGTTCTATTTTGCTGCTTGTAATTGGATTGTTTAAGTTCTCTATATCTTCTTTGCTCAATTTTGGGTAGTGTGTCTTTCTAAGAATCTATCCATCTCATCCAGGTTGTTGTATTTATTTCCATATAGTTGTTCATAGTAATTTCTTATTATCCTTTGGATTTATTTTGTATCTGTTGTAATTTCTCCTCTCTCATTTGTGACCATTTTTACTTGAATTCTCTCTCTCCATTCCTTTGTGAGCTTTGCAAAGGGCTTATCAATTTTGTTTATTTTTTCAAAGAACCAGCTTTTAGTTTTGTTGATCTTATAAATAGTCTTTTTGGTTTCTAGGTTATTTATTTCTTCTTTTATTTTTATTATTTCTTGTCTTCTGTATTTTGGATTTTTTTGTTGCTCTTTTTCTAATTTTTTTATTTGGGAGATAGGTTATTTCTTTGGTTATTTTCTTGGTTTTTGATATGGGCCTATATTGCTATGAACCTTCCTCTTAGATATGCTTTTGCTGCATCCCAGACATTTTGGAACGCTGTGTCTTCTTTGTCATTTGTTTTTAAGTAGGCTTTATTTTCTTCTTTAATTTCTTCAATTACCCATTCTACATTTAGTAACATGTTGTTCAGTCTCCAAGTGTTGGATTCTTTTTTTGCTTTCTTTTTATTGTTATTTCTAGTTTGATACCTTTATAAACTGAGAAGAATGTTGGTATTATTTTATTCTTTGTGTATTTATTCAAGTTTGCCTTGTGCCCTAGTATGTGGTCAATTTTAAAGAATGATCCATATCCATGTGCATTTAAGAAGGTTTAGTCTTTCCCTTGTGGGTGTAGTGTCCTGTAGACATCTAATAGGTCCATTTTGTCTAGGTCTTCTTTTAAGGCTTTTGTGTCCTTGTGTAGCTTTTTATTTTATCTGTCCTTTTTTGAGAGTGGGGTATTAAAATCTCCTACTATATATGTATTTTCATCAATATTTGTTTTCAGCTCTCTTAGTAGCTGTTTTATGAATTTTGGTGCACCCTCATTTGGTGAGTATATGTTGATAATTGTTATGTCTCCCTTGTTCTATGCTTCAATTGTACTTACAGTTTAAAATTTTCCTTGTCCATCCTTTTGTTTGCTTTCCCTATACTCTGCATAATAGGTGAGCTCATCCAGTATTTCGCTTTAACTTTCTGGTTTATTTTCCCTAACATGATTATTTCTAGGTCCATCCATGTTATCACAAATGTTTCATATTTGTCTCTTGTGATTGATGAATAATATTCCATTGTATACATATACCACAACTCTCTGATCCATTTATCTGTTTGGGGGCATTTGGGTTGTTTCTGTAACCTGGCTATAATAGTGCTGCAATAAATATCCGAATACAAGAGTCCTTTTGAATTAGTGTTTTTATATCCTTTAGGTAGGATTCCAGAAGTGGTATTGCCAAATCGAATGTTAGTTCCATTTTCAGTAGATTGTGGGTCCTCCACAGAGCTTTACATAGTGGCTGGACCAGCTTGCATTTCCATAGTCTGGACTTGGAGTGACTCCACATTTTACAAAATTTCTGCATTTTTAAATAATTTATATATATATATTTCTCATCTTTGCTTCCCCAGGGATCACCCCACCACCTTCCCTTCCTGACCACTCCCTCCCCCATGACCACTCCTTTCCCACCCCACCCCCGATTTATGTACTTTAGTTTGATTATTAGCTTGTTTGGACCTTTCTTCCTGTTTTTTTTTTGCTTTTTTTCCCTATATCCCAATATATTAGTGAAACCATTTGGTTTCTTTTTCTTTCTGACTTATTTTTGTTAATATGATTTCTTCTAGATATATCTATGTTATCAAAAACCTGTCAAATTTGTCATTTTTAATTGCCGAGTAATATTCCATTGTGTATATGTCTTTTTCATCCATTTCTGTGTCTTGGCACATTTGGGTTGTTTCCATTTCCTTGCAACTAAAAATAGTGCTGAAGCAAACATCTGAGTACAGATGCCCCTTTGTATAAATATTGAGGTCTCCTTTGGACAGATTTCCAGTAATGGGATTTCTGGGTCAAATGGTAGTTCCATTTTCATTAGTTTGAGGGTCCTCCACAATGCTTTCCATATAATGGCTGGACAAGTTCACATTCCCACAAACAGTGTAAGAGTTCCTTTCTCTCCATATCCCCACCAGCACTTGTTGTTGCCTCTTATTGTTAAAGTGCCGACATGGGGTTCCAGTTTAACAACAGCACACAGGTGATGCAAAGGCAAGAGGCATTTATTTTCTGACTTAAGTCAGGGTCCAGCACTGACCTGGATCACCGGCGCAGCGGCTACATCAGGGCGAGTGAGGACCCTGAGCCCCCCTGCAGTTTTCTTTTATCCCTTAGCAAGGGGCTTATCTAGCTACAGAGAAGCTTTGCCAAGGACATGTTGCTGGCCAACTGAGAGGCTTTGCCAAGGCCATGTTGCTGGCCAATGGCCAATGATGCCTTATATGGTTGGCTTCTGGCTGCTTGATATCCGCTAACAAAATGGTTATTATTTGTTATTTAACATTTAATGCCCTTTTCTTTGGGCATTAAGAAAACCAATCTTGGTTTTATAAGTCATTTTCTGAGGGAACCTGTAAATACTGCTGCTGTAAAACTATAGCCTGAACCACTGATAGCCTTTCGCAGATAAAGGCAAACAAGCAGTTCAGTATACAGGGACCTAAAGTAAGCATGATCAGGAGCAAAACTAGGAGTCCTGCTGTGGCGAAGAGGAGGGTGGTGAGCCAGGGGCCTAAAGTAAGCATGATCAGGAGCAAAACTAGGAGTCCCGCTGCAGCGAAGAGGAGGGTGGTGAGCCAGGGAGAGGAGTTGAACCAAGAATCAAACCAGTTTTCCTGACTTTCCCGCTCTCGCTTTGTGACATGACCTCTTCAGTTTGTTCGTTGTATACTGTCCACCGCACCTGGACTGGTTGGTGATGTTTATTCCTGCACGTCTGAGGCAGCTGGTGGATCAGCAGAAACTGAAGTAGAAGCATGGTGGGCCTGATCCTGGTGAAACTGGGCGGTGTCATGACCTAGAGGGTTTTCTGGGTCTGCCATGGCCACTCACTGCTCCGGCTGTAGGGTTTCCACCTCTCTGCCAGTTAGGGCTCGTACATGGGAATGATGGATCCAAGCTGCGATTCTGTCTACCTTTAAAGCAAAAGGGGTAGTGAAAATAACCTGAAAGGGGCCTTTCCATCGGGCCTCCAGGGACTTGGGTGAGTGTCGCCGGACCCACACCCAATCTCCTGGTTGGAAGTTATGAGTGCGGTCAGCAAGGTTTCTCCCATTGCCCCCTGGGAGATAAAGGGCTCGTAACTGTGGCCACAGTTTGTCCCACACATGTTGTAGGGCAACAAGATGAAGGTTTAAGGGTTCTGGGTGTTCCACCCCCTGCCAGGTCTCTTTGGTTCGAGGAATGGCTGGCGGTGGACACCCATACATGATTTCAAAAGGAGTGAGTCCTAAGGAGTAGGGAGTGTTCCTGGCTCGGAACAGGGCATAAGGAAGGAGAACTACCCAATCACCACCAGTCTCCAGGCACAATTTGGTCAGGTTCTCCTTAAGGGTCCGATTCATCCTTTCTACCTGACCTGAACTCTGGGGGTGATATGCACAATGTAGTTTCCAATTGCTCCCCAGTGCCTTAGCTAGGGCTTGCACAATCTGGGCTGTGAATCCAGGTCCATTATCTGACCCTAGAGTCTGTGGAACACCATACCGGGGTACTATCTCTTCCAAGATTGTCTTGCAAACGGTAAGAGCTGTTTCCTTGCGGGTGGGATATGCTTCCACCCACCCAGAGACGGTATCAACTAAGATAAGGAGGTACTTGTAGCCGTACCTGCCTGGTTTAATTTCAGTAAAGTCCAATTCCCACATGTCACCAGGGAACTCATCTCTCTTTTTGATTCCTAACTGTTGCTGTGGCTTACCGGGTTTCATCATTTGGCAGGGTCGGCAGTCTGCCACTATGTCCTTGGCAATACGATGCACTCCTGGAAAATCAAGGTTAGCTGTGCAGACCAATTGTTTCATTTTTTCTACCCCGAGATGAGTTGTCAGATGGAGTCTGTTGAGCAGGTTCTTGCCTTCTGCCTCTGGGAGTAGAAGGGTGTCTCTATCTGTCCACCAACCCTCAGTCTCCTGTGCCCCCGGGTGGGTTCTGTGTAGCCACTGACGGTCAGATTCAGAGAAGAGCAGAGGCTCTAGTGGTAGGTGCCCCATGCCGGGCTCTGGGAGGCGAATGACATAAGTCTGTGCTGGCTGTTCGTCAGAGAGTGCAGCCCTTTGCGCCTCGTCATCTGCTTTTTGGTTTCCTCTAGCCTCTAAAGTACTGTTTTTCTGGTGCCCTCTGCAGTGGACAATTGCCAACCGTGCAGGCAGCTGGACGGCATCTAATAGGTCCTGCACAAGTGGAGCGTGTTTGACGGGTCTGCCCTCTGAGGTCCGGAACCCCCGTTCTGCATAGATGGCTCCATGGATGTGAGCCGTCGCAAAGGCATAGCGGCTGTCCGTATAAACAGTGAGCCGTTTTCCTGCTGCCATCTGAAGAGCCTTAACCAATGCCACAAGCTCTGCTTTCTGAGCGGAGGTGTCATCTGGCAGTCTCTGTGCCCAGATGACTGAATCTGTGCTGACCACTGCTGCACCAGCCCGCCTTTCCCCATTCTGTACCAGGCTACTGCCATCAGTGAACCAAACATAGTCTGCTTCTGGCAGTGGGGCATCTTTTAGGTATCGCCTTATGGAGGCCGCTTGGGCTAGTAATCTCTGCACTCATGAGTCAAGGTGGGTGTTAGTGACGGGTCTGGCAGCAGGGTGGCTGGGTTTATACAGGTTTCACTCTTAAATTGGACTCGGGGTGAATCCAAGAGGAGTCCCTGATAATGAGTTAATCGGGTATTGCTGATCCACTTACCCTGGGGCTGACGGAGCACTCCTTCCAGCGCGTGTGTCATTACCACTGACACCTGCTGTCCCAGAGTCAGCTTGTCTGCATCCTTCAGAATTATAGCAGCGGCGGCAATTGGGCGCAGGCATGGAGGCCACCCGGATGCCACTGGATCTAGTTTCTTGGATAAGTAAGCAACTGGGCACCGCCAAGGTCCAAGGGATTGGGTCAAGACACCCTTAGCCAGCCCATGGCTTTCAGACACAAAGAGGCAAAACGGCTTACTTGGGTCTGGCAGTGCCAACGTTGGTGTGGACAACAGCGCAGTCTTGAGGGACTCGAAGGCTTTGTCCTGTGCCGGCTCCCAGGGAAGTTTACCAGTCTCCTTCCCCCCTTCGCGGGTCACTTCATAGAGTGGTTGGGCCACCTCAGCAAATCCTGGAATCCATAAGCGGCAATAGCCAACTGACCCTAAGAACTCTTGCACTTGTCGCTTAGTCTCTGGTTTAGGAATAGTCAGGATAGTTCTAGTCATGGCAGGCGTTAACCAGCGCTGACCATCCTTGAGCCTATATAACCCAGGTAAGTCACCTCCGGGCGGCATAACTGAGCTTTTTTTGCACTGGCCCGATACCCCAGTTGCCCCAGAGCCCGTAAGAGATCCTGTTGTAGCGTGGACACAGGTGACAGGGTCCAGGGCTGCGAGGAAGAGGTCATCAACATACTGGAGTAGGGTGACCTGAGGGTGTGTCTTTCGGAAAGGCCCCAGGTCCTGGGCTAAGGCCTCATTGAACAAGGTGGGAGAGTTTTTGAACCCCTGTGGCAGCCGGGTCCAAGTGAGCTGGTCCACCTTGCCTGTGTCATCTTGCCACTCAAAGGCAAAAATGTCCTGGCTGCCAGGGGCCAGAGGGATGCAGAAAAAGGCATCTTTAAGGTCCAATACGGAGTACCAGACATGTCCAGGGGGCAAGGAGCTGAGAAGTGCGTATGGGTTAGGTACTGTTGGATGGATGTCCACAACTCGAGCATTGACCTCCCGCAGGTCCTGGACAGGCCTATATTCTAGAGAGTGCGGCTTTTTAACTGGCAACAGGGGCGTGTTCAAAACCGAGTGGCAAGAGCGGAGTATGCCCTTCTCTTTAAGCTGGCATATGTGTGGGGCAATTCCTTGTTGGGCTTCCAGAGACATGGGGTACTGGCGTACTCGGACAGGGTCTGCCCCTGGCTTGAGTTCCACAAACACAGCCAGTCTATGAGCAGCCAATCCAGGTCCCCCAGTCTCTGCCGATGCCCCCGGGAATTTCTGCAGCTAGCCTGCCTGCCCCTCAGAGGCGGGTGCCTGGCTTGGCTCATAGAGGCGGTGTTCATCAGCAAGGGCACTTGGTTAGCACTTGGTGCGTGGGCTCAGTGAGAACTTGGCCCTTGGCATTACGAACTTCAATCCCATGAGTTAGAAAGGAAATAGTTGCTTCTACCTTTGTCAGAAGATCTCGCCCCAGCAGTGGCGTTGGACAATCAGGTATCACCATGAAGGAGTGGCTGACTGATCCTCTGGCCAGGTCCACGCGGCGGTTGGTGGTCCAGGCATAAGGTTTGGCGCCTGTAGCCCCCTGGACCCGTGTGGTCTTGCCTTGGCGTTTTCCCCCATCTTGTGTGAGCACTGAGTGTTGAGCTCCAGTGTCAACAAGAAAGCTTAGTGGTTTCCCCTCCACAGCAAGGGTTACCCTGGGCTCGGGGAGGGGAGCCGAGCCCCGTCCCCTCTAATCACTATCTTCTGTATTGACATGAAGGGCGGTGATCACACCTCGGGGGTTATCTGGGGCCTTTCCCTGCTTAGATTTTTCTGGGCAGTCTTTGGCCCAGTGTCCCCGACATTTCCAGTGGGCACACTGATCCCTCTCTAACCAGGGACGGCGAGGCCGTTGCTCCTTAAAGCCTGTGGGGGCGGCTGACCCCTTGCCAACTGCTGCCAGCAGAATTTTCCCCATTTCTTTGTTTTGCCGCTTTTGTTCAGCTGCGCTGTATTTCCTATCTTCCTCCCTTAGCTTATCCTCTCTTTACCTCTGTTCTGCCCTGAGTCGGTCCTGTCTTTCCTCTTCCGTCTCCCTGTTGTTGTAGACTTTTTCAGCAATTCTTAGTCACTCCTGCAGTGGCCTTTCTCCCAGACGTTCTAATTTTTGAAGTTTTTTATGTCTGGTGCTGCCTGGTTTACAAACGCTAGAGTGACTGAGGCCCGGCTTTCTGGAGACTCTGGGTCAAAGGGCGTGAGCGGGCGGAACGCCTCCATGATGCGCTCCATGAAAGCGGCTGGGCTTTCAGTCTGACCCTGTCTGGTGTCACCCACCTTAGCTATATTAGTTGGCTTACGCGCAGCAGCGCGGAGACCGGCCATCGGAGTCTGGCGGTAGATTCGGAGGCTCTCCTTACCTTCAGGGGTGTTGTGATCCCAAGCGGGCCTCTGAAGAGGAAACCGCAGGTCTATAATAGTCGGATCCTGCGTTGAACGACCATTCTGTCCTGCGACTAACTTCCTAGCCTCCCCCCAGATGCGTTCTCTTTCTTCCGTGGTAAAGAGAACCTGCATGAGTTGTAGACAATCATCCCAAAGTAGGCTGGTGGGTGAAGAGAATAGATTCAAACAGGTTAATTAACCCACGCGGATTTTCAGAAAATGGCAGATTCTGATGTTTCCAGTTATAAAGGTCTGAAGTAGAGAAGGGCCAATATTGTAGGGACTGTTCTCCATTTTCCCCAACTGCCCCCACTGCTCGGAGCGGAGCCAGGAGTACCGAGGTGTTTCTCCTTGCTCCAGCTGAGTCCTGGGCATCTCGGCGTTCCCGCCCCCTCGCTCGGGTGTGGGCACTAGGACCCGGCGACTGGACCGGGGGCTCCATGGGGGATTCAGAAGCCACAGGCCCAGGAAGTTCCCGAGGATAAGGAGGGGGTGGTGCATTTGGGAGCAGATCTTCCTCTGGTCCACCAGGGGGAAATAGTGAGGAATCCTGCAGGACAGGTCGGGGCTTCTTTTCCTGCGCCAGGCAGATGTGGGTAGATCTTTGACCCACTCCGATAGCGTGCCTAGGAAGGAATGGCCGGAGCCAATCGGGAGGAAAAACTGTTAAATCTTCCCAGACTAGAAGGTAGGGGACCTGGTCCGGATGAGCCGACATGATCCTTCTTTTAACCTGCCGGATCAAATGAAGATCTAAGGATCCCCCCCGGGGCCATTCACTGGAACAAAAAGTTATCATCAATTTCTTTTTTACTTCCAAACTGGAGTCGTGGGCCCGCCTCTGGACCTCCGAGAAATGGCCCACCATGAGGGAGAGTGGTGTTGTTTGTCCTTGTCCCATCCTGAAAATGAAGAAAGAAGGGAACAACAAGACACAGTAGACACAGACAAAAGACTGCTGACAAACAAAGGATGCCCGCGGGCGTACTAAAAAAGAAGAGAGCGCTCAAAATTTCCTAGGATCCCAGCTTCCACATCGGGATGCACTCTGGTTTCCACCTCAGAGTCAAAAGGGCAGCATGCCAAACGAGTGGCACCCGCACCCTAATACCTGGGGTCTTGGGACATCTCCCGAGACTCCCCGTCTCTGGCCATCTGGCGCGTCTGCCTGGCCCAAGAGACTCATAGACTGCCGGCAGATTTTTAACAATCCTCCACCGGTGTGTTTGCTAAACTGGGAATCCCGGACGAGCCCCCAAATGTTAAAGTGCCGACATGGGGTTCCAGTTTAACAACAACACACAGGTGATGCAAAGGCAAGAGGCATTTATTTTCTGACTTAAGTCAGGGTCCAGCACTGACCTGGATCACCGGCGCAGCGGCTACATCAGGGCGAGTGAGGACCCTGAGCCCCCCTGCAGTTTTCTTTTATCCCTTAGCAAGGGGCTTATCTAGCTACAGAGAAGCTTTGTCAAGGCCATGTTGCTGGCCAATGGCCAATGATGCCTTATATGGTTGGCTTCTGGCTGCTTGATATCCACTAACAAAATGGTTATTATTTGTTATTTAACATTATTTTTTTGATGTGGGCCATTCTTACTGGTGTAAGGTGGTATCTTATTGTGGTTTTGATTTGCATTTCCCTGATTGCTAGTGATGTTTAGCATTTTTTCATGTGCCTGTTGGCCATTTGTATTTCCTCTTTGTGGAAGTGTCTTTTCAGTTTGTTTTTGTTAAATTGTGTGAGTTCTTTGTGTATCTTTGTTATCAGACCCTTTCACTTGTATGGAGAGCAAAAATTTTCTCCCACTCAATTCAGTTTCTTTTTGTTTTGTTTGTTGTCTCTTTTGCTGTACATAAGCTTTTTAGTTTGAGATAGTCCCAGCTGTTTATATTTTCCTTCATTTTTTGCCATCTGTAGATGTGTGCAGAAATGGATTTTTGAATTGTAATTCATGGAGGGTTTCTCAAGTTTTCCTCTATGTATTTTTTGCTTACAGCTCTTACTTCCAAATCTTTTATCCATTTTGAGTTGGTTTTTGTACATGATGTGAGGGAGATGATACCACATCTAAATGAAGAAAGCAGATGGTGTGTTTTTTTGCTAGTTTAATCCTTTATGGGGCTCACATAAAAACTGGTAAGAGATTTTCTCCCCTGAAACATTTCCACATACAAGGAAATATAAATGTTGATACAGAATGTGAATGCACACACAGCTCTGTTGAAGGTTCAAAGACCTGAGGGTTCCAATGCCAGCAAGAGACAAAGCAGGAGAGACATCTGAGCAACCATTTCTCCATTCCACAGTGAGGATTGTGATGATAAGCCAGAGAGACAAAAGTGGCATGGAATTGAAACTGGGTCAAAAGAGGGAAGAAGCCTTATACCAATAAGCCACATTTAAAATGCAGCTTCTGCTACCCAGTTTCCCTCTGGTTTGTACCTCCTGCTCATAGCAGCTGTCACTCAAAAATGTAGTTCAATAACAGGGTTTATTTACAAGGGAGTAGTAATAGGGAAAACAAATTTCTTAAAGACACGAGTTGTCCATGTTCATGATCCTTTGTGCCTCTAAATCTGAGAGGTTGGCACTCTGCCAAGACCAGTCTTTCTCTAGCATCTTCTCTTTGTTTTTCCTCCAGTGTTTTGAGCTGATCCGCTTCTCCAAGGCTCTTCAAACTTTTCCCACAATTGCTGATGCAAAATCAGCTTTCCAAATCCCTGGCCATTTCCAGGTACCAGTTTTCCATGTCACCTTGCTGTGATGCCACTCTCTCTACACCAGCCACTCTTCTGCCGGCCACCATGGCTCCTTGCTACCACCAACTCACTCTTTCAGGGCCTTCTTCCCACCCTGTTCACTCGGGCTAATCTTTATCCACATGCCATTCTCATTCATGTCTCTTCTTCCCAAAAGTGTTTCCCCATGTCTCTGTTCCTTTTTTTTTTTGAGAGACTAGGTCTTGCTATGTGCCCGGGGTAGTCCTGAACCCATGGACTCAAGTGATCCTTAGCCTCAGCCTCCCAGGTAGCTGGGATTACAGATACATGCCACTATGCCTGGCTATTTTTTAGAGACTAGGTCTCACTATGTTGTCTGAGGTAGTCTCAAACCCATGGATTCAAGTGATCACTGGCTTCAGACTTCCAGCATTCGGATTATAGGCATGCACCACAGCCCCAGGCTCTACTCCTTTCTTTTTTATCTCTTTTTTTCTCTAAAAGCCAAAGGCTCTAGTTTCCCTCTACACACCCTCTAAGGTGATGCATTCTCTCTTCAGGGTCCCCACCACCTGGAATTTGCAACAAAATAAAAGCACCCCCATCTTGTTTACCAGTACCCTTACCCTGTTTAGGCTATCTTTCACCTCTGTTTTTCAGACATAGCTAATGGCATCAATGCCTAAATTTCAAAACTGCCCATACTGGGGTCCCAGCTTCAGAGTAGAACGAGTGGGAAGAATATCACTTATTTATTCCTTGTGCTGCCAGATAAGTCCAAGTGCCTACAACAGGCTGGAGGGAATTCTAGTCTCACCTCAATCACTGAAATTGTCATTCTTTTGCCAGCTCTCTCACCTTGCACCTGAACTCTCTTCCTATCTTAGAAAATTTCACACAGAAAGTGTCTTGGAAGGAGGCAGAGACACTTCCCTCCACAAGAGAGGGAAAACTGACATAGGGCTGTGAGTGACACAGTTAAAATTTATATTGGCACCAAAATGCCCTTGTGGGCAGAGTCTGAAAGAGCCTGTGCGAGAAAAAATGAGAAGTGGGAAGAAAAAGAAAGGAAGGAGAGACAAGAATGGCTGAGGGAAAGAACAGGCCCACATGGCCTGGCCAGGGAAAGCCCCCTGAAGAGTGAGCTAGAGGCGGCAGGGAATCATGGTCACTGGTAGAAGAGTGGCCAGTGTGGAGAGTGTGGCACTGCAGCAAGGTGGCATGGTGAGCTGGTACCTGAGATGGCCACGGATTTGGAAAGCTGATTTGTGCACTAGCAATTGTGGAAGAAATTTGAAGAGCCACGGAGAAGGGGAGAAGCATGGAACACTAAACAAAAGTGAAGAGAAGATGCTGGAGAAGAACTGGATATTGCAAGGTGCCTGCAAATTTGGAGGGATGCCATCTTGGACATGTGTTTGGGACTTTCAGACTAAATGGTGATTAGGATTAGGGTAAGATAACTGGCCACTTGTGGCTTTAAGGACTTTTCATTTGCCTGGTTAATTTCCTGTGATAATAAAACCCTGTTAAACTGCTTTTGAGTGGCAATTGCTATGCACCTGTGAGAGGGTTCTAATAAGAAAGCTGGGCAACAGAAGTTGCATTTTAAAATGCTGCTTTTTTTCTATGACTTGCTAGTTGGCAGCTTTTGCCCCTTTTGACCCTATTTCAAAATTATTTTCTCATTCTTGCAGGTTATACTTGCTCAAGCCTCTGCCAGTGGTGACCACATGCTGGACATGGTGGATAAAATCAGGTCAAAGAGGGCAGAAGCCTCCCACCAAAAAGCCACATTTAAAATGTAGCTTCTGCTACCTGGTTCCCTCATGTTTGTACCACCTGCACATAGCAATTGCCAGTCAGAAGTAGTTTAACAACAGGGTTTATTTACAAGGGAATATTAACAGGGAAAACAAAATGTCCTTAATGCCACAAGTGGCCAGTTATCTTACTCCAGTCACCATTTACTCCCAAATCTCAAACACATATACAAGATGGTGCCCCTTTGCCCCTTCAAACCTGAGGTAGGTACTCTGCAAAGTTTGTCTTTCTCCATCATCTTCTCTTTGCTTCTCCTCTCTCCAGTGTTCTGAGCTGCTCCGTGTTTTCAAGACTCTTCAAACCACTTCTGAAGCCATGACCCCAACATGGGCAGTGTATTTGTTCATTAACTTTAGGCATTCCATTAGCTGTGTCTGAAAAATACAGAGGCCTAAACAGGATATGGGTACTTTTACTTTGTTGCAAATTCCAGGTGTGGAAGAAAAAATGAAGTACTGAGAGGATGTGTAGAGGAAATTGGGTTTATGGTTTGGAGGAGGGGAGAGAGGATGAGAAAACAAAGGAGCAGAGACTGGGCCCAAACTTTTGGGAAGAGAGAGGAGTCAAGTTCCAAGAGCTTGGAGGTTTTGGTGCCTGGAGGAGAAGGACCCAAAAGCGGAGTCTTCTGGGACTCTCCCTTCTCCCCCAGCATCAGGCCCTGAAGGGTCTGGAACTTTGTGAAGGTAGAAGAGAGACAACCCTGACAAAGTGCTGAGCCACCATACAACCTGGATAGACCGGAGTTGAACCTCTTGTTGGGAGTGATGGAGAATCACAGGACATGGACAAACTTGGTGATTTTGGACTGAGATAAACCACAAGCAGCTCCCCGAGGAGCAGAAATGGGGTTGTTTTCTGTTTGGGATACTTGTGCAGGTATGAACGTTTTGTTTCTTTTTCCCTTTACTGTAAATAAACCTGTGTGTTTACCCTTATAGCTGTTTGAGCTCTGAGCAACTGCTTTGCTCACTGGCGGGAGAACCCACACTGACAAAAATTAAAAAGGGGATAGTCCCCTACCTGGGTAATACTTCAACAACTGCTGATGCACAAATCAGCTTTCTAATCCATGGTTGTCAACAGGTACCAGGTCACTATGCCACATTACTGTGATGCCATACTCTTCTACATCAGCTCTACTTTCCTACCAACCACCATAGCTCCCTGTCACCGCCAGCTCACTCTTCCAGGGAGCTTCTGCTCAACCTGGTCATGCATGTTACCCTTTACCTCCTTGCTATTCTCATGTCTCTCCTCTCTAAAAGTCTCTCTAGTCTCTCCTCCTTTCTCTTCTCTCTTTTTTCTCCTTGTTCCTAAAGCCAAAGGCTCCAGTTTTCCTGTACACACCTTCTAGGTGATAACATTTTTCCTTCCCCACCTGGAATTTGCAACAAAGTAAAAGCACCCTTTCTGTTTAGGCCTCTTTTGCCTCCTTTTCAGACACAGCTAATAGCATCAGTCCCTAAATTTTAATACTGTCCATAGTATTGTGGTCCTGGTTTCAAACAGAAAGGCTAGGGCAGTGCACTATGTGTTGGGCAAGGGTGGTGAGATAGGCAGCAACAATATCTAGTTTTCAACATTGACAAGTATAGAGACTGCAGGGTCCACTGTGAGCATGAGTTGTCCATGGTGTGAGCAGTGGCATCTGTGTCCAAGGGCTGGGACAACTGTTCCTTGTGGCCACTCAGAGGGCCGGTGATTCTGCTCCTGGCTGTGTAGCCTCAAGTGTACCTTGCCTTATTACCCAAATACTATTAGACACCAAATACTATAAGTATGTACTTACTTTATGCCTAGAATAGATACATTTTGGATTCCATTGTTTGTTCCAAGAAATCACTCGGGGAATAGTGTTAGACAGCTGGCATTCCAAGGTTTTCCTTATGATGAACTGCTAACACTTCCCAAACCTTCCACCCAGCTACACTCACTTAAGCTCCAACATCACCTCTCATATGAACAATAGAAACCCCCCTCCCCCT
>PVHY01020355.1:0-25708 GCA_004024945.1 Uropsilus gracilis | reverse complement strand
TCCCCTCCCCTCCCCTCTTTTTCTTTTCTCTTCTTTTCTTTTCTCTTCTTTTGGGGTGGTGTTTTCAGTGGGAAACAGCTTTTTCTTTTCCTTTTCTTTTTGAGACTAGGTCTCACTATTTTGCCCAGGGAACTGCAGACTCATGTTGCCTGGGGTATCATGAACTCAAGGGATCCCCAGCTTCAGCCTCCCAGGTAGTTGGTTACAGGCAGACACCACCACACCCAGCTATTTTTTGAGACTAGGTCTCACTATGTTGCCCCGGGCAGGTCTTGAATCCGCGGACTCAAGCAATTTCTAGTCTCGGCCTTCCTTCCTAAACTGGGATTAAAGGCACATGCCACCATGCCCGGCAGCTGTTTCTATAGGACTGAAATCGTTTGGAAAAGGGAGCTGGTTTTAGACCATGGAAGCAAAACCAATGTTACACCATGTTTGTGCTGGAGGGGAGGAGAGGGACTAGCTCTGTTACTTCTCCCCATTTTCCGAATTGAGGGAGTTGGTCGGGGAGATCGCCCACCAGCTGAACCTCCCAGAAACGGGAACAACAGAGAAGCCTTTGACCCTATGATTCAGAGTTCTTTTTCATCTCCTTGCTAACCTTTCTTGCCAGCCCACTACTGTTGCCCTTTTGTGCTGGACACATTATATAGTCTGAAATATTAAACACATCCATTTGAAATAATATTTTGATTTCTAATAAATGATAAGGAGAGGGGAAATGAGATTCCCCTCTGGCCAGAAAAGGGCAATCTTTACTCTCCATAGGAGAAAGATAAGCCTGGTCGATTTGTGGAGATGGTGTCAAAATTAAATTATTTCCCAGAAACTTATATATATGTATACACATACGCACGCATATAAATTCAACTCGTCTTTCTTGGAATAAACACTATTACCATCTTTCCCTTGTCCCTGATCTGTAGCAAACTCTGGGACCTTAATTAATCCCTGCTCTTGATTTTATTGGTTCATTTCTGCCTTGCTCTTGTCTTGCTTGCTAACCCACGTTAAAATATAGAAACTGGTACCCATGACAGACAACAAGCTAGGAATTCATTTCAAGCTCAAATAGGAGTAGAACTTATGTCAGAAACTTTGATTATTCCAGGACTCTTCTATCAAAACCTTTTGATGATGCCCAAGCAAACAGTGACATATTCAGATCAGATTCGCAATTTGCACCTTCATGAAGGGCTGAGCAGAGCAGCTTTGGTCTGATGTCTTAAAAAAAAAATCCATTTGTATCTGTCGGGAAATGCAACCTTATTTGCATCTTGGGCTGTGTTCCTGGACCAGTAATGATGATAAATCAACTCAAGTCTTGAGCAGGCTGGTGAAGTTCCAGACACTGGGTTCACCTGGGAGGAGATAGGGTGTCCTTGCAGTGACCTCCACCCTCCCTCCCCTTGCAGAAGTTTCTAGGTAAAGAACAGACATCCTAGGAAGGGGAGGCTGTACAGTAGATGGTCAGCAGAGGTAACTTTAGAGTCTGACAGTCTGAAATTCAAATTGTGTCTTTCTACTTTCCAGATGTGTGAGTTTGGGGAAATCACTTGACTTCTGCAGGGTGAATGAGCTGATCAGCCTTTTCCCACATTTATGTATTTATTTATTTATTGAGACTAGGTCTTGCTATGTTGCCCAGAATAGTCTCGAACCCGCGAACTCAAGCGATCCCAGGCCTATTGCCTCCCAGCGCTTGAACTATAGGCGTGCACCACCACATCTGGCTTTCCTACCATTATGACCAGCACCTGTGGTACTGTGCCCTCCTCATGATTGTGTATACCTGGCCCAATGGGTGTGCGCATGTGTGAGTGGGCTCACCTGGGCCTGAGAGGTGGAGTTAAAGAGGCAGCATCATCCTGGGAAAGAGAGCATGGGAAAGACTATGAGAGAACCCCAGAGATAGCCCCAGAGAAAGAATGTGAAGATTTCTGGAGGGCCTTCCTGCCTCTCAGCCCTCCTGGACCCAGCCTTGACCCTACCCTGTCTGCTGTGTCTGTGTAACAGCTAGAACCAGGACCTGCCCAGATCAGGATGCCCGCACTACAATTGGCATCATGAACAGGATGCATTGTAACTTCTTTGGGCCTCAATTTCCTATGCAGGAAATGGGTGTATTAACCTCAACCTTCAGGGTTTGATGTAACAATTAAATGAGATGTATACTTAAGGCACGTGATACATAATGGACACTCACATGACCATTGCTCTTCTGATCTTGATAAGCAGGTCTCAGAGACAAAGATGCATCAGCAAGAAAGACAGCAGCTGCTTCTGAACCACTGATATGTTGAGAGGTAGCTGCCACTATCTTAGTTACATCTCCATGCCACCCCCTTGTCACTAGGCTCATGGACAGAATCATGAACAGCTGAACCGGTGAGGCCAGCAGGATGTTATGGACCTCGTGTCAGCTCGCTGGTCAGGGGAGCAGCTTCCCAGGACAAGGGAGAAACCCAAGAGCTGACTCTGGCCAGGTTGACACAAGGAAACTTATTCAGTGGGAAGGGTACAGACCTAGGAGCAGGCTCTTTGCAGATGGTCAGCTCCCAGTCTCCAGTAGTTTATGCTGCGTCCACCTCACAATGCCCCAGGCTCCACTCTGCTAGGAGAACTGTAGTGCTGTTCCCTAGGGCAGGCAGGACTGACTTGGGCCAATACAGCATGCAGGAGGGGATCAGGAGAACCCCATGCCCACACCTCCCTCCAGTTCCCCTCTGATATGTCAGTCTAAGCATCTAGCAAGATGCTGGGGCTTGCTCCTGTGACTCTCCTGGCCTTGCTGGAATGTCCTCTCTGAATCTGCACTGTGACTATGCCTGAGTTGCCCCTCATCTCTGAAGTGGACAGCCCTCTCATTCAGCACTGGAAGAAGTTCTGGTACAGAGTAAAGGCGAGATGGGTGTGAACTGAGGGGTGAGTTACTGTGATAACCACCGGGCAAAGTTAGACACCGATGTCTTTTTGGGGGGAGGAGAGATGCCTGCTTTTCTTCTAGTTTATTTGTTGCTAAACATGCCACCAGGTAGATCGTTTGAGACATGGAGTTCCCAAGGGAGCTGGTCACAAAGGAACCAGATGCAAGGAGATGGGATGATTAAATAACAGGGCAACTTCCTTCCAGCCTGAGGGTGAGAGCCTCTGAAAGAGAGCCTCACACATGAACACCTGCTTGTCCAGGAGTCTTACCTGACGGCTGCACAGAAACAGCCAACTGGTTGACCTGAATCACAATGATCCCCTGCAGACCAGGCATCTTATAGGGTTGCTGGAGGCTGGGTATTGCCTAGTGTGCCCCTTTATGATGCACGCAGTTTCCTCCCTGTTCTGCTCTGAAGCCTCTAGATGGAGTAATAAACATTAAAAAAGCCGTTTTTGAGGGTTCAATTGAGGTCTCCTTAATAAAGTGTGATGAAACAGCAGGGGCATATGACAGCCTCCAGATCTGTCTGTAATGAGGCAGGGCTTCTTACCCAGCCCCTACCTGGACCATAGAGGGCCACAGATCTCTCCAGCTATTGTGTGTCTTTCACAGAGCCAACTTGGTCTCAAAACTGAGATGTGTTACCACAGGCTTCAAGCCCCACAAATGGCATCACAGTGTTGACTTCAGAAGCAGCTGGCTTCTGTATTGGATGGGAAGGTGAGAGGTTCAGTCTGGTGCAGGTGGCAGGAGGTGGATGGTGGGAGCTGTGATTTGGATGTAACCTGTGTGTGTGCACAGCACCTCCTGTACCTACCTTACAAACGCTGAATGTTCACATGCCTCTGTGCACACTCATCCGTGTTTGCTTTCTGTCTGTGATCATCATTTTATCTGGCTCCTTCCACCTCCTTTCCCTCTGCTCTAGGATCCTGGAACATCTCTCTCTTTCTCTCTCTCTGTGTGTGTGTGTGTGTGTGTGTGTAGATGGACAATGAAATGGGGGATCAGAAGCCAGTGAAAGTTTCCCACTTAGCCTTTCTGATGGGTTTGGCAGAGACTTATGATCTCTGCAAAACCTGTCAGACTTATTTCCCTGGGAGGAAAGGGGAGCTGTTTTCCTGTTCCACTCTGCTTTTCAGTTTTATCTATGGGAAAACTGAGGAAAGGGAAGTTGTGTGTCTTAAGTTCACTAGTTGGATCCTGATGAATGCAGCTCACAAACACAATCACTGGAACCATCTCCATTTCCTGCACATCAAGCTTGTCTCCCCAGGCTTAGAGGAAGCATCCCACAGTCTGAGGGACTTCAAAGGTATTTGCTTATGGATTGACATATTCCAGTTTTGCTATTTTCTTAGGTTTTCCTAATTTTCTACATTCAACTGTTGAGTGAGAGAGAAGAGGGCATACATTGGGGTAACTGGAAACCAAAAATCTTGAGCTTTTCCTTGTTGTTTCCCTTCAAAGGCAGACTCTGGAGTGAGCCCAGAAGAATCCTGAGCAGGTTGAATCCTGTTGCTCTGTCACTCCACAGGATTAACTCCTTGTTTTCTCCAGCTCCCCCAGCTTCCTCTTGGGGTCCAGGAGGTTGGGAACCAGATGAGAGGTCAGATTGGGGCAGGTGGGATGGAAAAACCCCAGGGGACGTGGGTAGATGGCTGTCAGTCTCAGATGGTGACCCAGCAGATAGCACCTTTGCTCCTGTGGGGAGAGCCTGCAAGCTTTCCTTCTCATGGCATAGCGCAGAATAAACTTAAATCCAGAGAAGGGTGTGATGTGCCTACCCCCTAATTCCAAGTGTCTAGTGAATGCCTACTGATCTTCTTCCAGTTCAGCTGTGTTGGTCGTGATAGAAATGTGTTCCCATATTCTTGTTCATTCTTCTTTTTTCCCCCCACAGTTTAAGGAAAATTTTTAAAAGTGAGATTTTATCTAAATCGTTTCCTTCCTCAGTTATCAATTCTGTTAACACCTAGGCAACATTCTAAGTTCTTCTACAGGAAAGAGTTCAAAAATCAAAGAAAGGAATGCTTTATATTTTTGCCCTTTGCTAATATCCTTTGTTCTACAGTCTATAAAACATTCATTTGTTTTTCATATTTTCTTATTTTTTAGAAATCAATATGTAATCTAGGGCTAGCATGTTTGCTGGTCTGACTGACATTTCCTTGGTACATAAAGTTCAAAGTTTCCTTTTCTTCAAATTTGGAATTTTTTTTTTTTGAGGCTGGCATTCAGAGTCCACCCATGGCTGGTGGGTGGGTGTAAAATTTTTGATTTGTTTTTCATCAGAGTCAGGTGAGATGTTGCAAGGTCCTGTTGCTCTAATCTATTGGGAATTCTGCGATATTGCTGACTCATTGTTATTCACCCTTAGATAGGAAAGAACTATTGCTTTCAGTCCTCTCTGTACTGGGAGCAGGGAATATGATCCGATACAGTGCTGTGAAGCCATGCAGAACAGCTAGCTGCTTCGCTGACTGTATGGTGGAGGGAGGGAGTAGGGCTGGTAAGAGAGAAACTGGATGGTGGGAGCTGAAACCTGACCGTTTTGCAGGAAGTTGGACTCTTTATGAATATCTGGTCTGTAAACAGGGACAAATTGCTGAAGGGCTATTGTTAACAGGCATAAGGAAAAGGGGAAACCATCCAGAAGGAGGTTACGTTACTCAGCAGATTCACACCCAAAAACTGAACCCCCCCCTTCAAGGAAACCATGGCTGATACAGGTCTACTGTGCTTTGGAGCCCCAGATGGGGTAACTTTGATGGTGGGGCAAGACAGGTATCAAGAAGTGACCTGCTACCTGCAGAGCTGGAACTGGGTCAAAGTCGGTTTGTTAATACTGACAAAGATCCACAGCAAACAGCAAGGGAGGGTAAAATCAAGGGAGGGATGAACACAAGAGATCAAAATGATGGCTCGCAGATGAAGAATACAAACAAAATAGGATACTCATCTAATCTTACAACCAGTGGCCCATTAAACCCAGCCACTCATCAGGTTTGTCCCAGCCTGCACAAGTAGTAGCAAGAGCACAATAATCTTAAGAAAAGGCAAAAACAGATTTAGTCATTAAAAAGACAAAATAGACAAGAGTTACTGAGTGTACAATGGGTCCCCTTTGATTATCTTACTAACCAGTTCGATCTCTAGTCCAAAATAACTGCACCTGGGTCCTAAGTCATCTGTGTCCACAAAATGGTGGTTGTCCCACCTTCAAGCCAGGTGAAGAAACCAAGATGGCATCATCAATTCTCCTCCGAAGGCACAGCTAGTCACTTCAAGCCAAATGAAGAAACCAAGATGGCGTTGTTGATCTTTCTTCAAAAGCAGGAGATTCAAATCCAATGAAGAAACCAAGATGGTGTTGTCAATCCTCCTCCAAAAGGCCCAGCTCTGGCATTCTTTCAGCTTCAACTCAAAAGTTGCCTGAAACCATAAGACTCACTTGATAGAATAGCAGCAACCACTTCAGACATCTCATGATGAAAACAGCAGCACAGCAAGTTCTCTTTAGTTCTCCAGGCAATTTCCCAACTTCACACTTTCAAAGTTAAAGCAAGTTTTCAAGCACCATGTTTCCAATTCAGCTTACAAAGTTCACAAGTTTCTCCAACATACTTCCCCGGTCTCCTCACCAGCCCAGGCTGTGGATGGAAGCCCACAGTGTGGCTTCCTTCCCTGCCCTACTGCTGCACATGGCAGTGGCAGCTCAGAGGCCGCCAGCCTCTTTGCTGCTCTTCAGCTCTCTCTCCAACTTTCTCTCTTGTTTTCCCCTGCTCTCCAGCCATACTCCTAAATCGCCTCTCTGCTGTTCTTTTTGTGAGAAGCCTTGGCCTTCCTTCTCTAAGTCTCCCCCACTAGGCTACAGTGGTTGCTATCTTAATGCAGCACTATCATGCTGGGGACTATGGTCCCCCAATTTTCACCACAGCACCCCTATCAATATGGTGGTGGGTGATTTAAAAAATTATAAATATATAAAATGTGAGAAAAAAAGTTGGTTTGTTAAGACCACCCTCCAGGTGGTTGCCTGTTACTTGCTTCACTCTCATACTTCTTGGACATTCGCATAATATTTTATTGTGTTTAAAATTAAGAGTAAACAGAGAGTGAATGTGTAAGAAACATTCACTTTTGGAAAAATGTGTGACAAAAGTGGTGTTTGTGGGTTTGGAACCAAGTTATAGAAGTTAGAAAGTAAACCCATGGAAGAAAAGCTGCTGGTAGTACTAAGCTGAATAAATAAACTTGGGGTTGCTAATAAAAACATCACTGATGGGCAAGGAAGGAACCTGGGGAAGATCTGTGAGCCAGCACCTTCTATCCAGGTGATAAAGATTAGCCCCAAGCAGGCTGGGGAGAAGTTCTAAGATAATTGAAGTGAGCTAATAATTCTATTTGCCCCCTCCCCTCTCATCTTTCCCTAAACGCTGATGATTTGAAGTCTCAATTTAGTGAGTGCTGACAGTAGCTGCAGGTAGATAATCTGGCTATGACTTTAAAGACTGGGAAATCAAAGTTAATTCACACACACAAAGAGATGCTGAATAAACAGATTCTTTTTCTTGACCCTGTCAATAATACCTATGACTTGGTATCTTATTCCTTAAAGCTTTGTTCTTAATTTATTAGATAATGACACATTAATTATGAAACAAGGAATATAGTACATTAATAAAAAATTCAATAGATGACACTTGATGTGATCATAAACCTAACTTTGTCTTTCTCATCAGGCTAAGCTATAATAAGAAATGTGTATTTGCAATTTGCTCTGGGTCCCTGTGGCAGAGATCCTAAAGTCCTGGGAATTTCTTGAGTGATAGGGGCATCTTTTATAGTTCATAATGAGCCCCTTTCAACCTCACCAGACTTCATGCTAATAAAGTGACAGTGGGTGGGCTGGGTTGGAACTTTCAACTCCCTTCCCAGCTCTCCTAGAGGGGCAAGAGGCTGGTGTTTTCAATCAACAATTGCAGATGAGTCAATCAATCATGTCTATGTAACTGGAACCTCCTTAAAAAATCCCTAAACAATGGAGTTTCCCAGTTGGTGAATAAATTGAAGGTGGAATGCTCAGGGTCAGGTAGAAGGTCCCCCTTTCCCCTGCTGTAGCCCATTTGTTTCTGGAGAGGTGAGCATGTTATCGGGGGAGGGGTCCAGGCTTTTTACTAAAAAAATTTTTTTCCCAGCTTTCCTAAACCAGAGAAAAACCGTTACTTTTTAATCTGAGGCAAAAATGGGCAAAAGCCTTATTAGCCTTTAAGCTTCCACACACAGTACCTTTGTCATTTATATACCTGCTATTTCTTTTATTCCTAGACCTGTCTCCTGCCCTATCAGGGTGTTCCCCAGCTTTGCCATGTAATTCCAAAGTCAGAACAAATTCTTAAAGTGATCCAACTGTTTATTACTAAGCAAGCAAGTAAGTGATTACCTAAATATATACTACAAAATAAGCATGTAAAAACCCAATTACCCCATTACATGTGCTACAAAATAAACATGAAAAATCCAGTTACCCCACCACATGTCCAAAACTGTTCTTTTGATAGGAGTATTGTGAAATTGGGGGGACCGTGGCCCCCAGCATCGTAATGGTGCCTTAGAATAGCAGCTATTGTGCCCTGGTGGGTAGATACTTGGAGAAAGGAAGTCAAACCTTCTCACAAGAGGAGAAGAGAGAGATTTAGGAGGGAGAGAGGAAGCTGGGAAGAAGAGAGAAAGAGCAAGGGAGCAGCAAGGAGGCTGGAGGCCTCAGAGCTGCCACTGCCATGTGCGGCAGCAGGACAGGAAAGGAAGCCACGTTGTGGGCTTCCATCCACAACCTGGGCTGGTGAGGAGACTGGGGAAGCATGTTGGAGAAACTTGTGACCTTTGTAAGCTGAATTGGAAACGTGGTACTTGAAAACTTGCTTTAACTTTGAAACTGTGAAACTTGGGAATTGTCTGGAGACATGAAGAGAACTTGGAGAGTTGCTGTTTTTATAGTGAAACATCTGAAGTGGCTGCCTCTGTTGTATTGAGTGGCTGCCTCTGTTGTATTGCTGGTTTTGGGCCATTTTAGAATTGAAGCTGAAAGAATGCCAGCTGTGCTTTTTGGAGGAGGGCTGATGATGCCTCTTGGTTTCTTAATCTGGCTTGAAGGTGGGATAGCTGCCATTTTGGTGGACATATGTGGCTTTGGACCCTCGTGCAGTTTTTTGAACTAGAGACTGAACCAACTGGTAAGATAATCAAAGGGATCCCTTGTATCCTCAGTGACTCTTGTCTCTTTTGTTCTTTTAAAAGAGTTAGTGTGGTCTTGCTACTGCTCTCACAGGCTGGGATGAACCTAACAAGTGGCTGGATTTAAAGGGCCAGCTGCTCCCACTTGTAAGTTTAATTACTCTGTTTTGTTGGTTTTGATACCTGATTTCCTTTTAATCCTTGGTCACCTCACCTCATGTACAATTAGAGTTCACAAGCACGTATTTCAAAGACAGTGCATTTATATTTCCTCTGGTGTCTGTTTCGGCTTCTTCCAATCATGTGGCCTAAGACATGGTGTTTCTCTTCTCTTTCAGCATCCATTTCAACTTTCGGCAGTGAAAAAACTCCAAGGTGAAACAGGAACTAACACCAGGTTCATCTTTTCAGACCTTGCTCATGGCCTCTCCAAAAACATTTGAATCCAACCAGATAAGACAAGTTCCAACACAAAGTTCAGATCTCCAAACTCTTTAGACTCTCAGCACACACCATCAGCTTATGTAGGCTAAGTCTCATGAGTTCACTAGGCTGGGCTGAAGCCATCCCCAGGCTGCCTCAGCTATCATGGCCTGTTCCTCATGGTCTTCCAAAAAATGGCTGAGCCTTTGTTTCTTTCCTCGGTTCCTTTTATATCTTTTTCCTTGTTTTCTCTCCCTTTTGGAAGCAGAGCCTTGCCAATCATTTCACTCATGAAAGCCTTGTTTTTCTTTTCTCCTCCCCTTCTATCCTTCTGAAAGAAAACTATGAATTCTAATGAAGGATCAACCTAAGCTTTGTTCACCTGGGCCCTGAAACAATCAAGTCAGAAAGTCAAATCTCCATAATATTGCCAGGTCTTTCTTGAAATGTACAATTCTAAAGTAAAAGGAAGTATCTCATATTTCCTGACACAATATTATTATCAATGCATACCATCAGCTATGTTAATGGCAGATAACACCCCAACAAGAGGGGTCTTAAGAAGGAGGGGACCTCAACCTGAAGTTCAGGTTCTTCATCAGGTTCTTGACACAGACAGGAAAGAATTCAAGGTGAGTCAGGTAGCAGTTAAACAGGAATTATTATAATTATGGCTGTTCATTCAAGAAGGGAGTGTGCTCAGAACTTAAACCCATCACAGTTTAGGGGCTGTGCTTTTATGGGTGTGGTAAAGGTATGGACTATTATTCATGGATTTTCTGGGACAAGAGTGGGGATTTCCTGGCATTAAGTTAGCACTCATTTTGTGTCTATATGGTTGAAAGGGTGTGCTACCCCCTCTCCCCCTCAGGTGTCATTATCTCCTGTTTAAGATTGCAGATTTCAAGGAAGGTATGCTAAAACGTGAGAATGATCTTATTTGGAATTTCCCTTCAGGGAGATGCAGGAGGGAGGAAGAAGTGAAACAGTTTTTTTTCTTTGTGATGTAATGATTTAGGGGCTGTTCCTGGAAGGTGGGAAAACAGAATATAAAAAGAGGTTTGAAACAAAGAGCAGAAAAGAAAGGAGAAGAGAAAGATGGGAATGGAGACTGAGGTTCAGGTTTGGTTTTGGCCATTTTTGTAAGATGGAGATGTGAACCATGTGAGCTTGGCCATGTGTGGCCAAGGCCTGGTGCAGCCCTTGGCTGGCCCAGGCTAGCTGCATGTGTGCTAAAAGCAGTTAAGAAGTTTGCAGATTTGAACTCTGTGTTGGAGCTTGTTTTGCTGAGTTTTACTTGTGTCTGGAAGAGGCTGTGCAAAAGTTAGGCCTGAAAAGAAAGTGAACTTGGCTGGGTCTGGTACAATGAAGTTCCTTCAACAACCTGGAGGACAAGAAGACAGCATGGAAGACAAGGAGGAGCACGCCAAAGAAGCAGCCAAAGAAAGATGTCTTTCAGCATCTGGAGATGAACTCTGGTTGACATTGGTGAGATGATTAGGACTGAAAGACTGAGGATTTTTGGGCAATCTGGGAAAGGACTTTGGACAATGTTAAAGTAATCTGAATTTTACTTACATGTTTCTTTTGTAGTGATTAGGAAATCACTTTGTTAGAAATAAATTAGTCTGCCCTGATAGTCTTGCTTTGACTTGGTATTTTGGGTTGAGAAGGCTGGGGATGGTGAAAAGAACCCATGAGTTTAAAAGAGGGTAAATTGAGGCAAACTAGTGTAAAGTTTAAACTGTTCCTAAGTCTTTCTTTTTAGGTCTGAAAGAGGGAAAGAAAGCAGAGAGAAGCTGGTAGCTGGCTTTTGCATATCAATGGTGAAGGTGAACAGTGAAAATGCTAATGAACAGTTTGTAACCTGCTTCCTAGAGAGAGAAGCAGGCATAGGTGTATCCAATTAAGTTAAAGGCAATTACTAATGGCCTGCTTGTAGCCTGCTTTGTAGAGAGAAGCAGGCAGAGATGCGTGTTTAAATCAAGGCAAAAAGCAAAAAGTATTTTTTTTGCTGCCCTGTTTCATGGTCACACTTGGAAGTCCTGGCGTTAGTGTAGGGTAAATGATGTACTCAGGATTCCCCCCCTTAATGTGTATGGCCAGCACCTGTGGCATTGCGCCCCCCCCAGGATTGTGTATGCACCTGGGTGCAGTGGGCATGCACTTGTGTGAGTGGGCACACTTGGGTCTAGGAGGTGGCCATAAAAGGGCCGTGTCCCTCTGGGGGAGGGGAAGGAAGAAGAGAGGAGAAACTGGAGCAGTTGCTTCTTTATCATTAAAAACCCTGAAAAAAAAAAAAAGAGAAATCCAAGTGTTCCAGCATTTTTTTGTCTGCTATACCATGGTGACCTATGAGGACTGGGTTGGTTACTCAGCAATAGCCTAACATGCTAGTGAGCATGAAATAAGATTAGGGGTTATTTGAAGATCAGATTGGTCTTCCCTCTTGGCTTCTGTGGGTCAGGTGGCTGTTTTATGGACTTTGATGATTGCATTGTCTGTAAGCAGCCTCCATATTCCTGTTCTCCTGTTTTACATAGCTTCTACTTGACTGGTCTTGAGCTTTCACCTTTAAAATAAACAGGAATTATAAGTGCTTCTCTGAGTTTTGTGGATCTGTGTGGTGAACTGTCAAGTACAGGGTGGGAGGTTTTGTAGAAACCCCTGAATTTATAGCCAAATCAGACAAAAGTTGGGGTGTCTTGGGAACTGAACACTTTCAAATGGCATCTGAAGTGTGGGACTTGTGGAACTGACTTAAACACATGTAATTTGGTACTAACTCTGATAACTTCAGAATTGAATTAAATTGTAAGGCACACATTTGGTGTCAAAGAGTTAGATCTGTTGGGTGTGGGGAAAACCCTTTGAACTGCATACCATCAGCAAAAGCACTCTCTTTGCTTTTGAAATTTTAAAAATTATTTCTTAAAATCTTTGTCACATTTATGTAACTATTGATCCCCTTATGTATGGCCCTCCCTCTTCCGGTCACTTCCCTACACCCCCTTCCAGTCTCTCCGACTCCCCTCTCTCTGTGAGTTGTCGGTTGATAAAGTTGGTCAGTTGATTGCTCTCTTTGGAAGTTACTAGAACTATAAGCTTCACACTGAAAAAAGCAACTGGCAGAGGACTCGCTTAGTAAATCACACCTTGTAAGAGCAAATATTATTACAGGTGATTTGGGAAGAGGAGTGGCTCAGTGTGCAGTGAGAACAGAATGAGCACAAAGCTTCAGAAAATGAAGTCATAGTGGGAAGAGATGTTTGCCTTTATATAGCCCACCCAAGATAAATATCCAGACTAACATGAAGAATTCTGCAAATCAATAAAAAAAAAAAAGATAAATAAGACACTAAAAAGGACCAAAGGATGAAGATGAAGCAATTTACAGAAGAGGAATCTTAAGTAACCAATAAGTCTTTAAAAGGTGTTCAATGTTTCCAGTATCTAGAAAACAAAAGATTCCCAGTGAGGTGAATTTTGATACCAGTTCAGCAAATAGTTGAAAGGTTTGATAATACCAAGTACCAATGGGGGAAATGGGAACTCTCTTACAAAGCTGGGGACACAATCAATTGGGCAGTCACTAGCAAAATTAGGGGTAGGCAGACCCAGCAATTCTGCATCTGGTGTATACACTCTAGAGGCTATGTGCGTACATGTGATGGTCACCATCTTGTGTAAGCGAGTAGTGGTCTACTAAGTAAGCAACTTGCAGAATATCACTAATAGCAAGCAACAATGTCCGTACTTTTAAGAAAGATATCAACAGCACCTACTTTCATGGAAACACAGGTGGTAAGACGCAAGAACACAGATGAGGAGACTTATCAATTTTGGGAGAATCGTTTCATAGGAAATGGGATAGGACAGGGGTGAGGACTTGAACCATAGCTGTGATGTTTTTATTTCTCTTAAAAAGAAAAAACCCAAGTGAAATGAAACAGTTAACAGTGGTGTATTCTCTGTGGTGGGTATGTGGATATTAGTGTTTGTTATTTTTCTGAGCTTTTGGGATGGTTGAAGCCATTCACAAATGCATTCTTTTAAATAAAACATAGTAGAATCCACCTAATGTGGGCAGAGAGTCCTATGTAATTACTCTATGTTCCTGTGGCTGTCTACAAGGATGTTGCTCCTTCCCCAAACCTGTGATCAAGAAAGGTCTACTGGTCTAGGCAGAAATGAGAGAAAGGAGGACCTTAAAATCATGGGAACAATAAGTCACCCTGGGCAGGTGTCCTTTCCACATCAAGCTTGGCCGGGAAGCATTAGCTTATGTGACGCTAGTAGCTGAGAGTCCCTCTTGCCTGCACACCTGGCCATTTTGGGGTCAGGGACAGCTTCAGATGAAATCGGAGACCGTATGACTATAGCTTGTCACTTTGTCGCTTAACCAGAGAGCAATAACAATGATGCCTCTTTGTCCAGGTTTTGGACAGGAAACTCTCCATATTTCTCATGATTTATCTCTCTTGATGCTTGGAGATGCAGCTGGATGGCACCCAAAGATGAAGCAAGTGCCCTGGATCTGATCAGATTATATCGGCGCACAGGGGGCCCATTATTTGTATGGACTGGATATTGTACCTTAATAAATTTGCATTAGCTCCTTAAATGGCCACATCACATTATAGCCTCGTATTAGATTTGTGATCAATGGCTACCTAATTGCCTCTCTTGCGCCACAAAATCCTTTTCACATAAATTGCGACCAAATCGCTGCTCCCTCTGCAACCATTCTGCATTTATGCAAGTGAATTTCAGGGATTGCTGCTGGGCAATGCATTTATACTTGTTAAATGTTATCTTCTTGGCTTCGGTCAGGCCGTCTAGACTTGAGATGATTCCGAATTTTGATTATGTCATTTATAGCATGTGCTCACCACACCAGGCTGGAGTCATCTGAATAATTGATTGACATGTTTGCAAAAGGACAGGATCAAGGACAGAATCCTGCAAAAGAGCTGTGAAAACTTTTCTGGGGATTGACACAGAGCCATTAATCAGCAATCTTTGGGTACAGCAATTCAACTGGCCATAAATCTGCCTCAAATTATTGTCATGTGATGTTATGGACATGCCAGAGACTGAGTGGTTAGGAGGACTCAGTCTTGCACAGCTGTCAGTTATTTCCAGATGAATCTAAAGTTGAAAGCAAGGCAAAAATCTCCAAAACTTCTTTTTAGAGGACCTGGTAAGGTAAACTGATTCTAAAATTTGTCTGGGAGAACAAATGCAGGACCAGGAAGATACAAGATAATTTTGAGGGAAAAGGATAGGGATCAGGGGAACTGATCTAGAAATCAAGACTTATTATAAAGTTATAATGATTAGGACAGATATTGGTACTGAAGAGGAAAAAGAAACGAGAGGAGGCTCAGATATCTGGTAAATACAATGGGAAAAAATAATCCTATTTCTATTTCAAACCTGTGCTAAAATAGACCCTAGGATGTTTACAGACCTAGATGTGAAAAGGAATGTTCAAAATATTGGTGGAAAATGTAAGGAAATAGCTTCATGACCTTGGAAATGGGGAAAGATTTCTTAAGTAAGGAGCCAAAGAACAACTCAAATGAATATTCATTAGATTTGATGATACTAAAATAAAAAATATTTGTGTATCAAAATACAAGCTTAAAATCAAGTTGCAGACTTGGAAAAGATGCTCACGAAGCTCCTAAAAGATAAATAGTTACTGTATATGAGAAAACCTGTCACAAATCAGCATCAAACTACAGTCAATGTAACAGGGAAAGGGGCAAGAGCTTCCCGGTAGCTTGACAGAGAGAAAGTCTAAATGGCAGTGAGTACCTAAGGAAACACCCTCAGGAGCAGACAAGCAAATGCAAGTTAAAATCACAGTCAGATACGTCAGGGTGGAGCCAGCCTGCCATCTCTGCCACTAGGTGTATAGCCATCCCATCCTTGTCACCAGTTGTACTGTGACCCATCTTTGTTGCCAAACTGCACTACAGTTGGCCTGTTCATGATGCTCCTTGTCAAGCAGGCACCAGGCTCACCACTCTGCACAGGTTCTTTATTGGTTTTAGCAGCGTTACACAGATACACCAGGCAGGGCAAGACCAGGGTCAGGGCTGTTGGTGAGGGGGCAGGGGCCACAGGGGCTGGAGTCAGATGAGTCAGGAATCTTCACACTCTTTCTCTGGGCTCTCTTTGTGGCGTTCTCTCTGCACCCTTTTCCCCCTTTCTACCAGGCCCTTATGCATGTGCACACCCACTGGGCTGTGCAGTCATGGGGAAGCTACAGTTTCCCCAGGTGCTTGTTACACAGGTTAATGAAGCCTGACTGACTCACTTGCCCTACAGATGTATTTCTGGCCTGTCAGATGGGCCACATTTCAGAAGTCTGACCATAGCAACTATCGTGAAAAGTATGGAAGAAGGGGAGCCATTGTGGGCTGATGGGGGTTTCACTGGTACAGTCATGAAGAGACAGTTTGGGAACAGCTGGTAAAGCTGGGACTGCATGTACCTCACGAAGACAGTAATCTCACTCCTAGGTGTAGATTCTAGAGTCACTTATTTATACAGCAGGAGGCACTGCAATGGGTGTAATAGTGAGAATGATATAATTAGAAACAACCTGAGTGATTATTCACAGGAGAATGAGTGAATAAATTGTGAAACATTCATTCAAGGCTATAGTTTCTGGTGATGAAAATGATTGAACTACCTCTACACGGGTAATAAATAAATCCCCCAAAGGTAATATTGAGTAGAAAAAGCAAATAGCAAAAGGATACTAGTAGTTTGATGCTATTTATATTGTTGAAAATCATGTAAATGATATTATAGATCAGGAGTGGTAAACTATAGCCTATGGTCAAATCTGAAGTAAAAAAAAAGAATGCCTACATATTGTACATAAAGTTTTATTGGAACACAGTCATATCCATTTGTTATTTCTGGCTGCTTTGCCCTATAATGGCAGGGGTGAATATTTACAACAGAGATAGTATGACCTGCAAAGTCTAAAATATTTACTCTCTAACCCCTTGCAGAAATAGTTCGTTGACCTTTGGTATATAAGTGAATAGGTTAGGTCAATACATGTTATTTTAAGATTCCATGATAGAAAATACTCTTTTTCTCAATTGAAAGGCATCTGGGGTAGTTCAATAAATACTGGAGACCCCAACTCCTTCCCTGTGTTCTCTGTCATTCTCAGATACCATGTACAAATCCTGATCCAAGATGGTACCCAATGCTCCTCATCACATCACTCTTCTAGCTGCTGTGAGGATGGTAAGAAAGAAAGGTTACATTGGCACCTTCATTTTGAGCATGTGACCTAAAAGTTGTGCACATCTCATTGATAAGACTTTTTCCCACAGGGCCGCACTGTTTGCAAGAAAGCTAAGAAATAAGACTTCAATTTGTTATCATATACTCGCTTAAAATCCCCATTATGATCAAAGCAGGAAGAATGACTTTCAGGAAATAACTAGAAGTGTCTATAACAAGCCCCTTTGCCATAAAGACATAAAAGAACACTGTATAAAGAACACTGATTTATTCTTCACCATTAGGCAGCATGGAGATCATTTGTAGGCAGGGGAGAATGTAGTCAGAGAGAGATACAATAAAAGAAAGTAAGGAAAGAGCTGTGAGCCCTGGGCCTATAGATTGAAGACACAGTGTTTGGCCACAGAAGCTGAGTCAAATCTACATTATATTCATTGCAACTAGTCACACACACATATCTTTAATTAGGAAAGGGTAGAATAATAGAAGTAAAAAAGTTGGAATGGGGGAGCATCACAGAGAGCCAGCTCACACTATATAATTGAACTATGTATATATATATATTTTTTTTTTTTTTTCTTTTTTCTTTTTTTATTTTCCCAGATGACTCAGCAACTTCACTCTTGGGCACATACCTTAAAGAAATTCTTTCACAGGCTTACAGTCACATGTGGGAGGATGCTTACAGACTGTGATGGTGGAGGGGAGTGGGAGGCAATCTGGGGGGTGTGTAGCTCCACAGGGTGGGTAGCTGCTCCCAGAGGACACTGTGCATGAGTTAGAAGCAGGAGACTAGATATGCACAGAGCAAAGTAGAATCTTAAAAACAGAGCCCCTACTGATAAGGGAAAAAGATATGTTAGATATATGGTAGCGTTTATAGAAATAAAAGTGTACACGCCCAAACTACCAGAAGCAATTTTCAGGAAAACAGGAAAGCTAAAAGAGGCTTGGCAACACATCCAAATGGTTGTTTAGGAGCAGAATGAGATGGTCCCTATATTGTGAACCTGTGGGAGCTTACCTGAACTGCCTTTCCATTCATTCTCAGTCTCTCCATCCCTCCTGGCTCCTTCTGCCAAACTTATCATAGATGTATCAGCTGTGACTCAGATCCTAACTGGACTTGGCATTTCTTGTTTTACTCTTGTCTAACTGATACCGGATGGTCAAGGGACTAAAACTTAGAAGAAGAGGACCCAATATTTAAACTGGTCACTGTCTGGGTTCCTCCACCTGCGTGCACAATTGCAAGGCCACTCAGGCTTAGGGAACAACAACAATGAGATTTATTTAAACAGACTAGGAAATGCAAAGTTGCGGAGGCCACCAGTGGCCAGCTATCTTACCCCACTTATTGTCCTGTTGCTAAAGTCCTAAACAAGAGGCCATGCTTCTAAGATGGCATCTTTTGTTGAGGTCAAGATGGCATCTCAACAGCTCTTACCTCTCCCCCCTCTAGAGGCTCAGATTTCATTTTTCAGCAGACCTTCCCCATCTCTGGGAGGTTCACAGATTGCTTTTTCAGCAGCCTCACCTCTCTGGTTTATGGGAGGTCCACAGATTCCATTTCCAAACAAAGGCCTGCATTTGAGTTTCTAGCAGCTTGCTCCTCTTTCCTGGGGTAGCTAAATTCTGGAACTGAAGTGTGAAATGACCTTCCTTCCTTCCTTCCTTCCTTCCTTCCTTCCTTCCTTCCTTCCTTCCTTCCTTCCTTCCTTCCTTCCTTCCTTCCTTCCTTCCTTCCTTCCTTTCGAGACTAGGTCTCGCTATGTTGCCCCAGGTAGTCCCAATCTCGTGAACTCAAATGATTCCCAGCCTCAGTCTCCCAGGTAGCTGGGATTATAGGCACCTGCCACCATGCACGGCTGCTTTTTCGAGACCAGGCCTTGCTTTGCGGGTCGGGATAGTCTTGAACCCGTGAACTCAAGCAATCCCTGGCCTCTTTCTCTCCCAGTGTTTGGATTACAGATGCGTGCCACCACGTCCGGCAATGGCTATACTTCCTGACTGAACCCCCAGAAAGGTCACCATTTCCACAGTTTCTTCTATATCCCTTATCACAGTCTCTGCTTACACTGATTCTTTCTTGCTCGCAAGACAGCTGGTGTCTCATCTGGTCCTCTTTCTCCACACCTGTGCCCTTCCAAGGGGGCACCACCTGTAACAGACTTTGGCTTCAGCCTTGCTTTTCCGCCCCTGCTTACATAGCCCTGGTCATGCCTTAAACTCTGCGCATAGGCTTGGCCTTGACATCCTGCTCATTTTCTCAGACTTCCTGACCACATTGCTCACCTTCTGGCCTGGCCTTTATTACTTCCAGCTCACTGCTGACAGCTTGTTCTGGGCTTGCTCCACTACACAGCCATACAGGTCAACTGGTGTGTAGAAGATGAACCTGCCGGAAATCATGGGATGGATCAATGGTGGCCAAATAAAGTTGTGCCTGCCTCAATCTGCTGTCAACCAGGCCCTTTGTCTTCCACCCTCCCTTCCCAAGCTTCCAACTCTAGTTGTGAGGGGCAGGAATCCCGTCTGTCTTTTCCTCCAACTCCAACTTACAGAGATTTTGAGTTTTATTTAGTTCCTTGACATGTGCTGATGTATTTTAATCTAAACTTCTTCCAAAAGCAAACAACTAAGTAAGTTCATATATAGCAACATGCATATGAGTTATTGGGGGGGGGCAGAGAGGCTCCGTGCTTGAGGCCACATACCCCAAGATCCTAGTGCCATGGATACCTGCTTATCCTGCAGAGTGAGGCTTCCTCACAGCTGGTAACCGTGATGAAAGGCTCATTGACCAAGAGGTCACCACTAGGGCAGACAGCGGTAGAAGATGCACATCCCTGCCTTCCACCTGCCTTCATTTGAGAATCAATTGCTTGGAACCGCTGGTTGCTTTGGCTCTTGGGCAAGGATATTTCTATTTCTTGGACATGACCCAGGGGAGGGTTGTGTAAATGCACACGTGCGGGATGGATGTGCAGGTGAGGGTGTGTGCAGTCTATAAGCTCTGAAGAGAGTCTAGCCAGCCTTGTGTTCCTGGTACCAGCCAAAACCTCCTCCCTGACCTGGCTGGGATTCTTCAGGGCTTGGTGCCATGGCCCAGCAGCCTGGCACGGAGAGTGGCAAGGCCTTGCTTCAGTGCCTTGTGACAATCTGCTGTGTGTTCTCTAGGGGGGAAAACCAGATTGCTGGAAAATAGTCCCGCTATCACCAGAAGTCCATAGGAGTCAGAATTGGTTATGGGGTGATGGAGACTGTCAATAGGTATGGGGGGGCTATGAAAATCAGAATATGTGACTGGGGCAATTCTAACTCATTATGGTGACTCCACCACATGGCCCACTGGCTTCGCTGAGGTGTAAATGAGCCTCAACCATGAGTAAAAGTTAAGCAACACCTGCTTCATCCGATGGCTGTATTTTCACATTCCAAGAAATTGGGACAAAGGAAATTAGAGGAATTTTCCATGCAAAACATGGAGGGGTGGGAGGGCATTTTGGATGTGAATACGTCTATTTCTCTAGCATTTTGTGACTCATGTTTAAAAAAAAAAAAGATAGGTGACAACGTCAAAATCACAATGGCTTTGCAAAATCTAGACTATGTGGGTGCTTCAGACTGTGAGACAATCGACATTAGATGTTTTGGGATAGAACAGTTCTGGCAATCAATAAAAGGCCAGCAAGAGACCAGTGTCCTGCTGTGTGATGAGTTCAATTAAACCGCACATCTTTTGGATGTTGTTGATTCTCTCAGTAGAAACTGAGAGAGATGTGTTTTGGCGCCAGAGCAGCGATGAATGACAGGCAGGGAACAGGGCAAGAGTGTTTCATCCTTAGGAAGGGGCCAGGGGTGACGGGCATGAGTTCAGGTTACCTGAGCTCATATCTAGACTTCAGCACTTGGGCAGATCATACAAGTTCTCTCACTTTACTCTTCCGGAATAGAGATTGTGCCTTCCTCACAAGGCAAAGAAAGAACTTAAGAGTTGGGAGTTTTCTAAGGTCAATGCTCTAGAAGGAGGGAGATTGGGTTACTGCTTTGGGAAGAAAGTGGCTGGAGTTTGGTCAAGTGGGGGACCTTGAGCGCTGTCATGGTCTAGAGCTATGGGGTGAGGATGGTGTGGAGTGTGGCTGGTGCCCCCTCTGCCTTCCCTGGAGCAGAGGCTGCACTTCATGACAGCATTCATATGGGTCAGGCCGGGTCTTCACGACCTCTCTGAGGCCACTTCTGATCCTGAGCCCCCAGCTCTCTCCCTGCTCCCCCTGGACTCCCGGGAGGTTTGCATCAGCAAGCTTTCATAAGTATTTATTGCAGGGAGAAGAGGCTGCTGGCTGATGGGTACTGGGCTGCGGGAGCTGTGGTCTGGAGGAAGCAGTTTGTATGCTAATTCTGCTGATTGCCTGCATCTTCCAACTATTCTGCTTTAGCCTTTCTATCTGCCCCTGGGGAGAGACCCAGGAGCCGCTACCCATCTGCCCTCTTCCTTCCCTTCCACCTCACCCCAGCCCTGCCTATCCCGTCTTCCCAGAGGGACCCATAAAATTTTATTCAACTCATTATGTCCCAGACCAAGCCAGAGCCTTTGTTTTGAGAATTATAACCAAATGTCCAGATTCAAATGTGTTGTTTGAGGCAGGAGGCGGATGAAGGAGTTGATTTGAAGTGAATCAGGGGCTGGTGCTGGGGGAGAGGATGGAGGGCTGTGTAGTGTGAAGGGAGACAGAACCAGGTCTCCCACAGAAAGTTCTTTTCCCTTGTGGGAGGAAGGCAAAGGCCAGATTTTAAACCCTGTGCTCATCGCAGTTTTCCCCTCTAAGAATCAGCAGGGTGTTGCTGTTGTCATCGGGTCCTACTAACCACAGGGACAGACTCAGATCCCGGATGTTGTAGGTTTAAGGCTTCATTGTACAGGAGTTGCAGCGAGGTCACCTGTCTGTTCCTGTACAATGACCCAGCTTTGCTGGGCCCCCCTACTCCACTGGTTCATTACCTGGAGAGCCCTGTGACTTCGCGGGAAGCAGTAAGAAATACAGATTCATGAGTCAAAGTCCCTGAGATTCAGTCTTTTGTGCCCTTCCCCTGCCCTGTTTTCTCCTTCCTCCCCCCTCTATGTTTCGGTTCTATATTGGCAGTTTTTTATTTTTCTTGTCCATTTGTTTGTTTGTTTTGCCTAAATCCCTCATATAAGTGAGACCATCCCATATTTCTCTTTTTCTTTGTAGCTTGAGGTCGTTCACAGGTGATAAGGTGATGGGAGAACCTCGGGGTAGACAATGATGTAATGTAATATATATATATATATATATATATACCTGTATCTATATATACACAGATATATGTGTGTGTGTGCAATCAATAAAAATAAGTAAATAAAGTTAATAAAAAAAAAGTCCCTGAGATTCAGATTCAGGTTGTTCCAGAGTGTAGCCTTAGCATTGGGGTTTTAAAGATGAATCTAATATGCTGCCAAACCCAGGCACCTCCATATCTACTCGGGTCACGAAAGATGGCTACATAAATCCAAATTCTGTTTTCTTTTTTTGAAATGCAAAGTGAGGAAGAGATGTGCCAAGGGGTGAACCATTCCACAATCCAAGAGTTCTTTCCCTGGTAAGAAAGTCATCATGGAGGGCATCCAGGAAGGGGCTGGGCTCCTAAGGGAGAAGTGGGATTCTCCATGGCTCAGAATCCAGACTCTGGGGTCTGAAGGGGTTCTGTTTATGTTCCATGCCCCTCCTTAGCTACAGGGGGCAAGTTGCTTAATCTTTCCAAGGATCACCTTCATCATCCATAAAATGGGGATTATAATTACCCTCCAAGAGTTGTGGGGATTCGAGGAGCTAATGCCCATAAAGGAGCTAATAGACTGTGCTTATAGTGATGAAAGGTTCTCATTTAAAGGTAGTTATTATTATCATCATTAAACCTGGTGTCTCGGGGCTCAGATGGCCTGGCGCTCATAATAATTCGACAATAATAACGCTGACTAACAGTGCACTTACTACTTGCTGAGCAGGAGTGTAAGGCCTTTTGCCTACATTAACTGAGGCACAGGGAAGTCAAGCAATTTGCCCAAGGACCACAGCGCAGGAGCACTGGGGATGGGAATGAAAGCAGCCGGCCTGATTCCAGGGCTTAGCTCAAGCTGCCCAGGACTTCCCAACATGTGCACTGGAGCAGCTGGTGTGGTTAGAATCCCCCTCCCCTGGCAGAAGCCTTAAAGGAGGGATGTGTTCACAGTCAGACGCTGATCTTGCATGGAGACTCTAGAGTGCTCTGTGATGGTGGTGCCTGCCTGCACATCCCTTAAACTGCAGGCTTCATGAGCTGCTCCCCAGCCTGAGGCTTGCACTGGCCCCTTCCATCAGACCTGGCTCTTTCCTAGCCTTCAAACCATTGCTCCAGGTGCAGGCAGCGATGCTGACCATGAGGCTTGTCCATATGACACCCATCTTCATGTGGCAAACTGACCCAGTGGAGTTTTGACACAGATAATTTACTTTATATTTAAACATATGCTGTTTTATTATGAATTTCCATTTTAAAAAATTTTGATTTATTATTATTTTCTTACCTCGGTCATATTTGTATAGTTATTGATCCCCTTATGTATGACCCACCCTCCCTTCTCCCTCCTCTGAATCCCCTCCAGTCACTCCAACTCCTCCTTCCCTACAAGTCCTTGATCAATGTTTGGCCCAGTAGTGTCTTCCTTTTCTGGTAAATGTCCTTTTCTTTGGGTGAGAACCTGCACTCCTGGAACTTGGCAGACTATGCTGCTTAAGTTTTCAGGGGTGACTTTGAGGCTGGTCATCAGCCTGAGCTTGCCAGAAACCTCTTGCAAGGCAGGTGTGTGACACAGATATTTTAAATGCTAAGTAATCACCTTGGAAGGGGGTGGGTCCTGATGTTGGGTTCTTTGTGCCCATTTTCCATCCTGGAGTTCATTTTGGCACCCTGCCAGTGCGAACCACCTCTAAGAAACAGTTTTAGTCACAGCCCATCTTTGTGTGCTGAAGTGTTTTGAAGTTAATCTCGTAAGCAATACCATACTCTTCTTGGAGGAGGGTCTTTCCCTTGAACTTGTTCCCAACTACTGGGATGGATATACACACAGACAGAATCCCCGTGGATCTTAGAGGCATGTGGATCAATGAAATCCCTATGGGAAAGCACTGGAATTCAGTTTGTCAGCACTGCAGAGAGCTTCTGCCGTGCATGGGCCATTTATATGGTTGGGACTTGTCTGATTGACCAGAGCTGGGGCTTGGGGTCAGGAGTTCTCCTGGCAGCCACCAAGCCTATCCTAGAGTCCCCACTCTCTGCTTTTCCAGACCATTTGCAGAGGAAGACATGGTAGTGGAGGCCTCTGCAGAGACTGTGCTTATTAGGGAATGGAAGAAGCCAGCTGAAGAAGTGAGCCCGTCTCGTCTGACCAACCTGCCCTGTCCCTTGCCGCTGCCCATCAACTTTCCACACTTGGCTTTATGGTTCTATCTGTCAGCAGCTTCTTACTCATTTTTTTTCTTTTTTAATTACATTTTTTTAAAAGTTGGAGTAATACTGGTTTGCAGCATTAGGTAAGTTACAGGCGTACAGCATTACACTCTGACATCTGCCCATTGCATACGTGACCACCCCGCACCTCCGTGGACATCAGTTACTTTCTTAATTGAAAACTCTTTTCTTCAAAGGGGTCTCCTAGGACTGAAAGGAAGAGGGAAAGCAGAATGCCTTGGGCCTGCCTGGAGAGCCGGAGGTGCCTTGGGCGTGGACAACTCAGCTCCTCTACTTGCCTTCTGTCCCTGGGCGAGTCTCTCCCATGTTTTGTCTGTTCTGAAGATCTGCATGGCTTCTCATGCCCAGTCCTCACAGAACCACTGGCCAGCCCTCGTCACAGACAGGAGCAAAGGTAAACCTACTCTTCCTATGAAGCCCATCAGGCACCAGACATTGCTAAAAGGTGTTATCTGTGCTTTGTATCATTCTGTGTCCTTATTATGGGTGAGAAAACCAAAGTCCCCAAGGAGATCAGCTATTCTTTGCAGAGACTGCTTTCGAATCCAGGTCTTTCTGTTTCAAGTCTAGGGTTCTTTTTCATGATACCTCATGGTGACTGCTTCTTGGATACTGATGGGCAGTGTTCCCCTATGGTCCTTAATGAGTGTTTTAGGATTGTGTTCCTTCCTGTTCCATCTTCCTGGGGCAGTCATCCTGACTCCCCACTTTCTGTTAGCATCCTTTTCCCTTTGTTGTCCAATGGGAAGGCATCTAGTAAGGAAAGGGGGAAGCTTGCTGAGGACCCCAACTCAGATATCCATGGGGACAAGACTGTCATAGGCCTAAAAGCAGCAGTGCCATAGAGAGCCCAGGCAGAAGCTCGCCTGGCTCCCTGTCTGCCCCCTTCAGCTTTGTAGAGAATGACAGAAACCCCATGTTACAAAAAATGGTGAATTAGGAGCCGAAGTAACATAGCAACTGCAAATGTTATCAGTCAGGTGACCCTCAGAGGCTGACTGCCATTCTGGGGGAGATTACTGCTTATCCAAGTAAATACCAAGGCTTCAGGATGGTGGTTTGTGCAGGAGGGGATGAAGAAGCTCTGTCATTCCTGGGAGTACTCCTGGGAGTACCCGGAGCAGTGAGAACCAGGCTCTTGACTCCTTTATTCAAAATTCAGGTGCTTTTGAGGCTGCATGTTCATGTTTAATAGGTCACATGTCCTCTGTTCTTTTGTGGAGATGCTGGTGTTATGGAATGAGGATGGGACTTGGAGAAGGGCCCTAAAGTTCATCCTTCCTTCCTTCCTTCCTTCCTTCCTTCCTT
>PVHY01020354.1:0-25708 GCA_004024945.1 Uropsilus gracilis | reverse complement strand
GAAAAAAAAAAAAACCCACCCCAAATCTGAACAGAGAGGACCGACTCCTAAACACACACACACACACACACACACACACACACACACAAAACGGGGTAATTAAATTCACGTGTGAACACTGCCTGCAAGAGTGTGTTTCTCATTAGCTCACTTCCCTGGCGGCGAGAGCAATCGACCTCGGTGCTGCCATCTCCTTTTCTGCCTTCATCCTTCCCAACAGATCCAGTAACCACCCTCCACCACCCCCACCACCCCCCATCCTGCAACTCGCCTATACCCAGCAGATGCCAGGCTCTCCCTGAGAGTGATGCTGCAAAGCCTTGTGTGCCGAGTGACTGTTCTCGCTGAGGAAGGGAAAAGTGGCCCGACACAATGAACTCCGACGTGGCCAGCCCCCTCCCCCTCTAATGTTTTCCTTTCCCTGTAAATTGCTTGGCATCATTCTCCCCCCCCCACACACACACACTGAATCTCAAGGTGTCCCAAATATCGGACAGTTCTCAGAACCTCTATAATTTTCATTAAGAAAATGAACCCTGGAGGAAACCTTTGCTCCTAATTGGAATTGTCTGCAAATGGACTGGACATGCCTGGCTGCCTTTTCCACCTTTTGTGCCCAGATAAAACACGAATTATTTGTAATTTTTTTGAATAAAATGTTTCTTTTAAATCCCATAAGTTTCCCAAACTGAAAGGTTACTAAGTAATTAGCAGGGGTGGTGGGTTAAGCAGTCACTACTTGGTGCCTGGATGGGGAGAAATCACAAAGCTAAATATTATCCTTTTTTCGGCTGGAGGTTCAGGGAGATGAGATTCAAGCTTTGGTGTCTAGTTTTATTTTGGAAGTGAAAGGGTTGGTATGTGCATAAAGAAATAATAAGTGGGTGTCACTGGAGAGGACTCTTTCTTGCCTCAGAGTTTCAAAACCTTGGCCTCCTCAACAAATCCTACGCTCAGATTTAGATTTGGAAAATAACACAGAGGAGTTGGGGGGAATGCAGAGTTGCTGGCCTTTCAGATCACAGGACAGCAGAGTGAGCAAGGGAAACAGTTCCTAGGTCCCTAGCTGGAGAAGGGAAGGGAAGCACAGGTCCATGAACAGGCGCCTGAAAGCCCACTTGTGTTGTTGAGGGGTAGGGCGGCATGGAGGTTGTTTTCAGTTCCCCAGAGCAAGACCGTCGGGCTGAATTCCAAGGGCGGAACAACTAGGAGCAAGGACTCAAGTTTATGTTTCAACGGTTCTGGAGTTTGGAATTCCTTTGCCCTACTATTTGAAATAGACTAGTCCTGGAAGAACCCTCTTTTAAGCCCCTGCCTGCAGCAGGATGTCATATTAAATACACCCCAAAACCTGAAAGCTACCGGCAAAACAAACAAACAAAACCGACAAAAACGGTGAAACTTTGCCTTAGCGGGGATCCCTAATCGCGGTCAAAGCCGGAGCTGGGACACGGGCAGGCCCCGGGGGGAGCCGAGGAAACCTGCCCGAGGGAGGCGTGCCCCGAGTGACCGTGCTCCACCGACCCTGGCAGGTCCCAGCCTTACGTTCCCAGTGAAGCTGGCGAAGGCCACCCTTCCCTCCTGGTCGGCACACGGAGGCATCGCTAACTCCCCTTAATTGGCTTCCCTAGGCTGCTGCCGAGAACCCGCGGAAAAGGGACGCCGCCATCCGGTCGTGATCGTAACCGAGGTCTTGTCTGCGCAGCGGCACACCAGGCCCAGATCCACAGACCTCGACAGCCGTCCCATGCGAGCCTTTCCGCGGCAAATTCCAAGCTCTGCCGGGGTGCCCGGTGAAGGAGGAGACCTGACCCCCACCCCAGGCCAGCGTCTGCCCAAGTCAGCCCTGGGTTCCTCTTAGTGCGGGGAGAAGGTGGACACGGAAAGAAAACTGCACCGGAGAGACCGAGGATGAAAGGATCAGAAAATGGAAAGAAAGTAGGAAGTAGTAAAGGAAGGGGGTGGGGTGGGTGAGGAGGGAGGAAGGAGGGAAGGGAAAAAGGAAGAAGAGTCTGGAGACAATTCCCTGGGAGTAGCAGGCGGTTTACAGAGAGAAGGGTTAAGTGACAAGGCCAGGATCCCAACCGCTGGTTGCCCGGCTTTCCTACTTTTGGCCTGAACCTCCACTGGCCAAGAAGCCTTTCCGGATCTCCCACCCTGGACTGGGGCTGGCTGTACCCCACTCTTGGAGAAGCCTGGGGGTGGGAGGGAGGCTAGTCAGCCAGGAACAGGCCCAGAACGGGCTGGAGATTGAAGGTGCGCCCCTGACCTTGAATGGCCTGGGGCCCAGAATTCCTACCACGCCCCCGGCATCCTCCAAGGAACAGCCAACCTGACCGTACCTGCTCCGGAACTGGTGGGGACAGAGAGTGAAGGCAGCAGCCTGGCAAAGCGCGGAGAAGGAGCTAGGGACCAGGTTTCTGCGAAGAGAAAGCCTGCGGTGCCACCGCAGGCCTGGCACGACCAAGGCCTGGATGCCCCGCCCGCTCTGGCCCCCCGCGCACACAGGTACCTGGAGACGATTTCAACTGAAGTAATGAAGGCAGTGTCGTGCTGTCGAGAGAAAGGTGGATCCCAACAACAGGAAACTACCTAAATCACCGACCAGTTCTGATGCTGCCCGCGCGGGGCTGCTGGCCCGCTGCCGCCGCCACCGCCGCCGCCACCGCCGCCGCCACGGAGGAACCCTGCGATCGCGCCCGGCCCGGCCCGGCCCCTCGCCAACCTGCGCCAGCCGCTACCACTCTGCCCCGGCTGCCGCTAAGGCATCGCGGAGGAAGAAGGCACCGGCCCCGAAAGGTAAACCTAGGAGAGGGAGGGGCGGAAGGTAAGGAGAGAGGAACGTGGAAGAAGGGAGAAAGCGAGAAGGGAGGAGAGAACGAGCAGTGTGCATGCTGGCTGCCCAAATCCTGCAGCTCGGCGAGCCGGCGCCGAGCCCAGCCAACCCTGGGCGACTCGGCAGCGCCGGGAACAGCACCGAGCCCGGCTGCCTGTCTGGTCTCGGCCTCCAGCGCTCGCTCCCCGCCGCTCGCTCTCCCCCTCTCTCCCTCCCTGCCCGCCCGCCAGCCGGGGCGCGCGCTCCCGCGCCCCCTCCCCCCGAGCGTCGCCACCCCCCCCCTCCCGCGAGCAGGAAACGCGTGGCCCCGCGGAGGACAACCAGGTGGGGCAGGCCGTGCTAGGAGGGGTGCGGGGTGGGGGTGGGGGGGGTCATGCAGCCAGGCCGGGTCTACCTAACTGCCGGCGCGGACGCTAGTAACCCCGCTGAGGGCCCAGCCTGCCGTGGGGTTCCTAGGCTGGGGGTCATCTAAGACCAGGGGACCCACAAAATAACCGGCCTCTGCAGGGCTCCGAAAGAAATCCTGTTTGGCTTCCTCTGTCTATGCAGCTCCCCTCTCAACTGAAACCACTGGTCCAAGACAGCCACAATCCAGATATACTAGCAAGTCATAAAACTGAACAAAAGCCGACAAACCTTACGGCACCAGGGCTATAGGGCCCAGACAAATTACGACCGTCTAGGTAATATTTAAATAGATGCCTAAAGTAATTGCAGGGGGCGCGGGCTAGTCCTCCTGTTGTAAAAGTGGTGGCCGGGATAAAGTGGAAGGTGAAGATAAGAAGTTTAAAAAAAAAAAAGAGGTAAAATTAAAAAAACTTCATTCCACAGCTTTTATTCTTCTATAAGAACATAAACATCGTCTTTTTTTTCCACGAACAGCAGCATTACAATATTAATTTATTCTGATTTAAGATTAGAAGTAAATAGAGCTAGAACTAACATTTATAATAACGATAGAATGCATTTGCATAAAACAAGATTGGCAATTTTTCATAATAATAGACATTTATACAGATTTGTATTTATAGTTTTTTCTTTTTTTTTCTGCACCTACAGGTTTCACCCTTTTATGCATGTTAACTTCACAGTATAAAGGAAAGCCAAACAATGTCTCCCTTCTCTAGTTTATTCTGCTTGCCCCAACCCTCCTAGGCCTCCGTGAATTTTGGAAAGGAAACCAAAAAAAAAAAAAAAAAGAAAGAAAGAAAAGAGGAAAAAAGCTTTTTTAAAAACCTCCACCAGATAGGGAGAATTGTAGTGTGCTTGTCAAATGTTACCAACGGTAACAATTATTTAATGATAAAAATTCCACAAAATCCTCAAGTACAAGCAGAACTACATTAGATCATTTCTCTATAGTCAGAAGTCGATGGAAACCCAGAGGTAAGTGAAATAATTTAGTCTCACAATGCAAAACCTTACATAAACTAGAAGAGAAGTTTCCTTCTCCTGGTCATTCTGGTTTTTTTCCTTTTAAAGCTGGAATAGCTTACAGAGGAAGGAAAATGGAATCTTTCGGACTCTCGATTTTTCAATTAGCCAAAGTCAACCCCTTTTGCCAACCTGCTTGTCCATGCCTGTGAGCCCTTCTCCGTGCCAAGGAAGAAAAGAAGGAAGAAAAAAGAAACTCAGGGGCCTGTATCCCCTGATTAAACACAGCCCAGCACCCCAGGCAGTCCAGCCCAGTGGCGACTCCTTGCACCACTGACCTCAGGCCAGACACCTCAGCGCCTACAATGGAACCTCGGCCTTCGGACTAAGTTTGCCCAGGACCCCTGCAGGAAACCAGCTCCACTAAGGAGAAGGGGGAGGGGGGAGGCATTTCAAGCAGTGGGATCCAAACCATCCCAATCCTTACTTTGACACTGAGGACAATCTCTCTCTCTCTAGAATTTCAGCATGATATGGCTTTTTCCCCTAGAAAACAACAAATAAACCAGCACCAAGCGAACAGACAAACAACAACAACAACAACAACAACAAGTCAGAACAAACCCGCCCTGCATAGATGTAATGGTCAGCGAGATGGTGAGTGTGGGAGGGAGGAATGGGGCTCCAGCACAGGTGCGAGTTCCTGGGCAGAGGCCGAAGACAGAGGGAGGATAACGGCTCTCTGGAGTCAGAAAAAAAAAAAGAAAAAGAAAGAAAAAGAAAAAAAAAAGGCATTGCCTGGAACTTCATCAGGAAAAATTAAAGTTGGCTGTGAGCTCCCGAATCCGATTTTCTCGGTTCATTTTCTTCAATTTCATCCTGCGATTCTGAAACCAGATTTTCACTTGTCTGTCCGTGAGGTGGACGCTGCGGCTAATCTCTAGGCGCCGCTCTCGGGTAAGGTACATGTTGAAGAGAAACTCCTTCTCCAGCTCCAGTGTCTGGTGCTTGGTGTAGGGGCAACGCTTTTTCCTGCCGCTCTTTGCAGTGAGCCAGTTGGCTGCGTTTTCGCCTTTGGAATTGCCTGGCATTTAAGAGAATAAAGAGGGGCAGGTTAAATCCAGGCCATGCGGGACTGTGCGCAGGGTTGAACCCAGAAGGTCTCTGCCATAAGGGGGATGCCTGAAGTCACACACTTAGGACCCCCTTTACTTGCCCAGGGAAAGCGGTTCCTCCAAAGGGTAAAAATGCAGCGGGCTTCCAATCTACATCCACTCTCTCAATTTACATTTTCTTCCGTTCCCCCCACTCCCCACCCCCCACCCCAGGCACCTGTTTTAGCACAAAGCTGCCAGGGCTTGCAGAACGCAAGGCCGGGGCGGCCAGGCTGTATATCTTGAACTTAACGCCTTTCTTTGCTTCACACGCCTAGGCAGACAAGCATTTCCTGCAGCCCCCAGGTTAGGGGGTGAAGGATGCCTCCTTGGAATAGGGGCGTGCAGCGTGTCCGTGTCTTACTTCAGCCCCCTGGTTGCCCTTACTTGGATGGGGAGAGCGAGGAGGGCAGTGTTGGAACACCGGGAAGGCTGGAGAAACTGATTGGGGTCAAGGGCCTTGCCTCACATCTCTGCAGGGGCCGGGGGCGCGCGCTCCGGGGCGAATGTGAGCTCCTGGGGAAGCTACACGGGCCCTCTCACATTCTCAGCTCAGGGTCCGGCACCCCGGTCGCAGCTGCCTTCTCTGCTCCCCGCAACCAGAACTCCCGCCCCTCCAACAACTTTGAAAAAAAGCACGGGGGATCGTAAACTCGAACTTCGCCGGTTAATGGGCTTATTTATTGGTGCTGGCGGCTGCTTATTTTGGATGCCTTACAAACATCCGCGCTATCTGCGGGCGAGTTGCTTTCCTTTCCTCCTCCTCCCCCCCCCCCCCCCCGCGTGGGCCGCGCCTCGTCTCGCAGCCTGGGCCCAGACCTCGGCTCGGGGTGCTCCGGGCCACCGAGAAGGGCACGCACGAAGGCGGGCAGCCCTCCCGCGTCCTCACCCCGGTCGGGGCGAGCGGAGGCCAGCATGGAGGACGTCTTGGTGTGTGGGGCACTAAGTGGGACATGAAATTTTACAGCGTCCCCACGCCCAGATCTGAGAAAGCAAGTTCACAAGGTCAGCCTGCCTGCAGCTCGGGCCAGAGACGGCCGGCGGCCGCGCCGACTCCCGGCCCTTCTCGGGTCGCTCCTGTCTGCCCGCCAGACTGCGGCCGTTCAGCGTGCCCTGCTTACCCAGGGAGTCCTTCTCAGGCGAGGCTTTGCTGCTCTCGGAAGGGGCCGGGGAGAGCTCCTCCGCGGCCGAGGACGACGCGTGCGCCTCCTCCTCGCCCTGCGAGCCCCCGCTCCCGCCACCGCAAGCCAGGGCGGGGGGAGGCGGCGAATCGAGGACTCGCTCCTTCCGGGCTGCGTCCGCCGAGCCGGAGGCGAGCGCCGGTGGCGGGTCGAAGCCGCGCCCGGGGGGCTGAGCGGGAAACGGACCGGCGCCGAGCTGCTGCGTGGGGCCACCGCTCCCGTAGCCCTTAGCGGTGCCGTAGGCCTGGGAGAGGCGGAAGTAGCCGGGCACTGGCACCCCGCTGGAGGTGCCCAGGGGGCAGCCGTCGGGCTGCGGGCCCCGCGGGAAGGGGGCCAGCTCGGCGGCCGCGGAGGCAGAGCCGTTGGGGCATTTGTCTGCCGAGTCGTAGAGGCAGTAGGAGCTCTCCTCTTTGATGTTCTGCGCGAAAGAGCACGAGGTGGCCTGCGGCGGGGGCTGGGACGGTGGCGGCGGGGGAGCTTGGGGCTGCTGGGGTTGCGGCGGCGGAGGCCCGTCCGGTGGTTCCATTCGGCACGACCGGGGCGCGTCCAGCCACAGGTCTATAGGCGCGGGCGCGTAGCCGTGAGCCGCGGGACCCAGGCCCCCGCCGCCGCCGCCGCCGCCGCCGCCGCCGCCACCAGGCGACACCGCCTCATTGCGCTTGCTGCCGAGCGCCGGGAAGAGCCCGCAGCTCTGCAGCCCGTAGGGCAGGTCGGCGGCCGGCGGCAGGTAGACCCCGCCGTGGGCGTAGTAGCCGCCGCCGCCGCCGCCGCCGCCGCCGCCGCCCCCCGCGCCACCACCACCACCGCCAGCCTCGCCTCTGCCGGAGCTGATGAGCGAATCGACCAAAAAGGAGTTCGCGGCGGGGCTCTCGGAGCATGACATTGTTGTGGGATAATTTGGCGAAGGGAGCAGATAGCCCTTTCTGGCTGACATTTCTTGTGCAAAACATGCTGAATACGATTAGCAATCCCCCCGCACCGCGGCGGTCGCCCGCAGCCAATCCTGAGCTAGAGTTTCCGCGCGACCACTCCCAGTTTGGTTTCGTAGGCGCGGGGCCGCTCTCCGAGGGCGCCCTCCGAGCCCGCGATTGATATAAATATGTAATCTCTATTGATGGGCCGCGAGACGCACACCCGATACCTCAGCTCCAAGGCCAGGAGCTGGGGGGGCTGCTTCAGTGTGGCTGGTGGGGGCGACTGGCCCCTGGCTTTGCTCCGCCCATACCCGGACGCGAGCCCTCACCAGGGGTCTGTTTGAAGGACCCTTGGGTCCCCCGCAGTTAACGAGTGGGGTGTTTATGGTGCTCACCCTGACGTTCTTTGGGTGCTGCCGTCCTGGTTTCCATCAGCCTCTAGTCGCATTCTAACCACTAAGGGGACCTTCTCGGGGTCTCTTCCCGTTCAGCACTGGGCCTGGAGCCGGCTCCCAAAAGTGATGGACCTGGTCCTCGGGCCACCAAAACCCGCAGAGGGTCGGAAATCCAGGTCGGACTGAAAGCTAGCAACTGCCACTTCTTTCTGCAGCCACCCACCCAGAATTTCCCCCAAAATAGGAGGTGTTGGCCCCTCGCTTGGCCCCTAAGCCCACCTCCGTCAATAGGTTGATCCAGTTAGGACCCTTACCGCTTACGCTCACCTGGTGTGCCTCTCTGTGGCTCCTGTTGATGACCTTGACATGAGTGGGGGAAAGGGTGGAAGCACTGGCAATCTTGACTAAAAGACTCCCAACCCTTATTCAGGGACCAGAGCCAGGTCAAGGTATCCCCAAAGCCCCCCCCCCCCCAAACCCCAGGAGCCTCCAAGCTCATACGAGATTTTGAGGGAAAAGAAGAAACACTGATCTTCTGGGTCTCTGGCTTGCCTGTAGCTCAATACCTGGAGGAGGAAAACTTGGAGGAAGAAGCACCGGGTGGACACCAATGCCACACGATCCAGGAGCTCTCTGTTTAGCCTTGGCATTCACATGCTCCCAGGGGCTATGACAAGAGCCAGTGTCACCACACTTCTGCCTCTCTGTTCCCTCCCCTCTCCCCACCCCCCTTCCAAACCCTTGGCTGCGGCAGCCCTCACTCGCGGGTGTGCGCATTTTAACAAGGCCCGCGGTGAGGAAATCCGTTCCCTGCAAGGCTGGGTTGGGCTTGTCCCGATTGCAGGGCCTGCCGGAGTCCAGGCCCTTGGCCCAGCAGACGCTTTTGCCTGGATGTAGGGACCCGGTCTCAGCAAAATGGAAACGGCAGACCCAAGGCGCTGGCCTCCAAGCGTGGGCCTCATATCTGTCTCAGGAAATGCGACCTTTTCCGGCCGGATCCAGAGGAGCCCAAGAGGTCGTTACCTTGGCCCTGGCCTGGGGGGGCTACGGGAGGCCCCAGTCCTGCCCCCCCAGCCAGCTCCAGTTCCTGCAGCGCTTCCACTGACGCGGCTGAACGCCGGGATCCCAGGAGGGCGACCACTTCAGGCCTCTGCGAGCGCCAGCGAAAGACCCTAGCATCCCCGTGTGATGTGCAAGCACTTGGCCTTGTCCCTCGCACTAGGAACCCCGTCGAGGAGAAAACCGAGCCTAAGAAGACCCCCAGAGCGAGAGAGAGCAGACGCCAGAGCCGCGGCTTTGGCTTCTGATTTGCAAGCTGTCGCGGCCTCTGCCGCCGAGGCTGCTCGGCGCGGCGCGCAGTGCCCGCGAGGCCGCGCCTCCGCCGTGCCGCACGCAGTCACTTCCACCTCCGCGCCCCCTGGGTAACTGGCTCTGAGGACTGGTCGTCCAGGGTGGGGAGGAGGAGGGGAGAGAGAGAAAGAGGACGAAGGGAAGGAAAACAGAGGGAGAGAAAATAGAGGAGAACGAGAGAGGATGAGAGAGTCGTTCTCTCCAGCCCAACAAGATCTTGAAGCTGAAAGTAGCAGCGCGCAACCGGACCAAGTCAGGGGTCTGTGCAACGAGCTCACAGACTGTCCCTCGCTCTCCATTACTCTCCCACCGACAATCCCAACCAGCCAGGCCCAGGAGGCCCGCAAAACCGAGTAAGGAAAGCTTCAGAGCACAGCGTCCTAGGACCCTTTTCCTGTCTTTAGTCTCCGGATCAACCTGGTCTTGACTCTCCAAGAGCTCTCCAAGAGGGTGAAACTGACTGGAACTGGTCTGCTTTGTGGGAAATACTGCGAAGCGGACGGAGGGCTTCCTGAGAAGGGGCTTTGCCCCTTAAGCACTGTCCGTTTCTCTCAGGTCCGTTCTACTCAGTGGAAAGTAGGTCCCAAGAATGGTGGAGGTCCCTTCGGAAACTTGGCACCAGAAAACCAATGGACTAGATATGGCACTTCTGCGGCTGAAATGCTGAAAGCAACTTCCTCCGCTATAGGAAAAGGCCAGTAGGTATCGGAGAGAATGCTTGAGATGGTGAAGGTTATGACAAGGAAGTAAAGTTAAAAAAAAAATTCTCATCTAAACCTGCCCTTGTTAACCTTTTTTTGAAAATTAAATCACCTTTGGAAAATCTAAGCCCAAGTTCTGACCCACATCCTGTGAAAAGTACACTTTTGTGCATTTCCGCAAGTTGACCCATCCTTTGCAAGGAGTTCACAGATTCCTCAAACCCTTTTCCATGGCCCTTGCAGAACGTTTCAGAACTCCCTTGGGGGTGTCAGCAGTCCTTCCCGCTTGATTGGTAAGAGAAGCAAGCTGGGTGCTCCGTTGCAGGCAGCTCAGGCCAGGTCTGGTCAGGTCCCTGTCTGATGGCCAAATGGGCTTCTAGGCTGGATGGGGTCAAATGAGCACGCACATACCAACCTAAGTTACAAAAGCCAGCTTGGTAGTGCATCTGCTATACGAAGGTGGCCCTGGTTGCTTAGAAGAGGAGCTAGAGGCCGCTGGGGTCTCATAGACCGTGGCATTGGCATTTGGGTCTTCACCGACCTTTGGGGAGAGGCAAATGCTTTCCTCCCATCATCCCCCTCTTGCAATAAACCAAATGGGATGATGGGTTTGCGCTGTTTCTTACTTTAAACAAACAAGCAAACAAAGTGTAAGCCTGAGTGGTAGCTTCTCCCTGACCCAGGACTGCGCTGCACCCCTACGCGGGGCTCACAGAGCTGGGAGCAATGTAGTGTCTGCCGGTGGGCCTGCAACACAGACTGGCCTGCTGAGGTCAGTTCAGAGGAGCCGATACCTATAGAGCAGAAGCTCAAGTTAAACACCACTGCCCTCTCACTTGGTCTCAGAGTTTCCCCGCATCCCAAACCACCCCCGAAGATCCCGATTCTCAGGTCCTAGACTGAAAAACCCGAGTTGTTAGCTTCCTCAACAGAATGTTCCTTTTTACCGTTGCTTGGGAGTAAGAAATGCAATTCAATTGCAGCTTGGGTCACTCGCCAGCCTCTTTCCCATTCCCCATTTGCTTGCTTTCTTCTCTCCTTCCCCCCTTCCCTGCCAGCTGCTGAATTTTTCCTTCAACCTCAGGATGCCTTTGACCTAAAACCTTGGTGCCTGCTTGCTTCAGTCAGGCCCATGAAGTGGTTAGGTAGCAGCTGCCAGGGCCTGCATTTTATTTGGGAGTAAGCAGCTCCCATTTCTACCTGGGTAATAATATTGCCTTCTCCCCATGACTATGAAGTTGAAGAAAATCTCACGTTGGTTTAAAGCCTTTGGCAAATATTATGCTGCATTTCATGTGATAGCGGATTTTTCCTCTTGAGTAGGCCCTTGCAAATGATGAGAAATAATCTCTTATTACGAAAAACAATTTTAAAAAAGTATTAGAGACTGAGATGGAGGGAGCCAGTAAAGAATTAGTAGCAGGAGATTGTTCTTAATGCTTTTGGTGCTCAGAATTATCTGGCTGGCTATGGATTTGGGTTTCTGTCCCGCAGGGGGTGGGGGGAAATGCTACTTCTACAGATCTGATTTTACCAAAAAATCCCAGAATTCTCCAATTTATACATATGCAGCATATTTAGATGATTTTTATAAACACTGATTTCCCCTCCCCCCCTTTTTAAGAATGTCTGTTTCCAGGGACATTTGATGTCTATGCAATCTATCTTTAAACTATCAGCTTTACTTTCCCCCCCTAAATCCAGACACTGAAATGGTCTTTCTTGATGAGGAGAGTGTGGGGGATTTTTTTGTGTACTCCCTAACTTGTACTTTCCTTAGTTTTGTGCATAAAACAGATGCCTCTTCCCTTCAGAGTAGGCGCAGCTCCTGGATCTTAGGGAAGTTTCTGGCTATGAGGGCATCATGCCTGCGCCGCCGACTCGGACTCCTTCATGTGCTTGCCTTGTTCTGGCAGAGTTTGGGGGCTTATGTTCAACAAAGACTAATGACTTTGATAGGTGAAATTTACATCTACATGCATTCACAAGGACTGGTAGCACAACTTGCTCTGGGATTCAATTCCCCCACTCAACCATGCAGTGCATATTTGTATAAATAAATAAACAACCACTTCAAGACATCAACCAAAATGTATTAAAATAAAAGTTTAAATATGGACAGAAAAGGAAATTTATGTTTGACCTACACGATGTAAAAGAAATGATTATTTGAAACTTGTTTTATGAAAACCCTGATGGAAGGATTATTTCATCAGAGTTTATTACCAGCCTCAGCTTTTGAAAATGCGTGCATATTTATCAATAAATATGAATTTGAATATTCGTAAAACACACAAAAAGTCTCCATTTTACATCTAAAAAAAAAAAATCCCTTGAAACCCCAACCATGTTTACAACTATTCATTCCAGATTAGCAATACAAACTTCACTGGCAGCCTCAAAACTCAAGTGCGATTTATCTGAGTTCGCCTTTTTGGGAACAAAGGTTTCCTCCTGGCTGCTGCACAGGAGAAACTGCACCTAGAAGAAACCAGAAACCGCTCCTATCTGCCCAGAGAAGAAGCTTGCCCCAGCGGCCAAGGATGCTGAATGACCACCTCGTCGTTTCTGATAGAAACATTCCGTTTTTCTTAGTCCTGGCATCCCTCTCCTTCTCCCTCGCCCTCTCTCCTTTTATCGTCAAGACCCCCCTTTCCAGAACAACTGGAACCCTTTCCCCTGAATGCCCCCTGTCCCTGGCTCATTCAATTTAGGCTGCTTCGACGAAGTCGAAAGATAGCCTTGGGTGAAATGGTGGCTCAGGGAGTTAAAACCGTCAACTTTTCCACTTAGGCCTCCCCCTGTTTTCCAACCGTGGTGGTGGTGGGGTGGGGGGGTGTCATGAATCGAGCTCCTAAAGCGTCACGGGGAGCACGCAAACCCAGCAACGTTCCTCAGCCCTGCTCAGACACCGGTCACCTCCCCACTCTCACCCCAGCCGCATAGAAATTGCTAAACTTGTGGCCTCTTACCTTGACACATTTCCGAAATCATTGCCAAGGGACGGCTGTCTTCTCTGCGCCGTGACGCCTGTGAGCCTAGGGAAGGTGCGTTGTTTTAAATTACACCAACCACTTCTTGACGGCGAGGCCCCCTTTTTGGATACGAACGGGGAGCAGGACAAGTGGAATAATGTAACGTGCTGCTCTTAGTATCAGAAGCGAACAAAGGCCAAGAATCGCGCTGGGGTTCCCGGCTCCCCGGCGGCTTTGACATTGATCGGAAGTGCGCCATCTCGTGGCCACTGAGCTCCTAGGCCGGACCCGAGCTCCAGCTGGAGCCGAGAGAGGGAAGCAGGCTCCAACCAGACAGAGGGAGAAAATGTGCCCAGTCTGCACTGCTGAAGAGATCTCATTTTTACATCCTAGAAATTGCTGCAAAACCCCAGCCGGGTTTATAGCGGTGCATTCCAAATATGCAAATTGGCCGGCCCCGGACGGGTTTACGACCACATTGTCACAGCCATCGGAGGATGGGCTTTTATAGGGCTCAGAAATCAAACCCGCACCCGCTCGGCCAGCCCGCTAGCAGTTCTCCTGGCTAGACTCTCTCTAGCAACTTTCGAGACTTTGGTTAATCTTTAACCATTCCAAAGGAAATCTCTCCCTAAACCCAGGGTTTCCCGGCCCACCCCCTGCCTGGCCCCCAGGAAAGTCCTTGTTCACCTCTATGGGTCTTTCAAGCCAGACATTCATCTGGGGTCTGATCCACTCCTCTTTCAGCTCCATTTCCCCAGTCTCGCCAGTTAGACAAACACACAAACAAATAAACAAAGCCCTGTCTGGGATGAGGGGCCACTCACCCAATTTGATCCTCTCTGCTGCTCTGACCCAGCCTGGGTGGCTAGGCAGAGGGTGGAGTGAGGGTGGGGTGAGGGTGGGTGGGGGTGGGGTGGGCAACAAAAGGCTCTGGCCTTTCCGCCCTGCCCCTCAAGGTTATGGGTGATGTCCAAATTTAAGGCAGAAGTTCAAAGGCAGGAAACAAAGAGGAAACTGGCATCTTTCTTTCCCCAGAGGAAAAAAGCAGCCCCAGCTAGAAACTCCCAGGGAGAAAGTGCCCCTAGAGGCTCCAGAGATTCTGCTCTGCCTTGGGGCCCAGACTGGATTCCCTCTTGCTGAAAAGATCCCCAGGGCACCCTAGGGTGGTTCCACCTCAGTCCTTCTAGTCCTGAGGTATGCAAACCCAGCCTGGGATCAGACGCATTGGCCTCCTCAAACCCCAGAACCTTCTCCCAGCATGGAGGGGGGCAGCAATCTAAGAGAATAAGACCTCTTATTTCAGACCCTGAGATGGCCCATTCGGGAGAGCCCACTCCCCAAGTGGACCTGGTGCATTGGAGGTTCAGTGGTAGAATTCTCGCCTGCCCAAGTGGACCTGGCCTTGGCTTCCTAAGCCTGATTTCTTTAGGAGTTAAATACAGATGCAGTCACCTTCCTGTCCTCTCCAGGACCTGTACTTGCACCTTTCCTGGTGTGTGTGTGTGTGTGTGTGTGTGTGTGTGTAGAGTGGAGGGGCCACGTTTATCGGTAAAAAACAGGCAGAGAGAGGCATGTCACAACAGGACCCAATACTCGTTTCCACCATCTTTATTTTCCTTGTGCACTGCCGCCTGTATACATACAATGGGTGAGAACCAAGGGTAGACCAGTACTCCCATCACACACACACACACACACACACACACACACACACACACACACACTCACTCACCACACATTTTTAACATTGGGAGGTGGAGGAGATTCATGAGGAAGGTGCCTGGCTTTCTCAGCCCAATCCTGAGACCCTGGCAGGGCAAATTAACTCAGAGCTTATCACCCCACACACACGTTCAATGCTTCCGGACTGTTGCAAGAAATTAAAAAGACCCTTCAGACATCTTTCTGCTCCCTCCAGCACCCCAAAAGAAATCAACCAATGGCCCAAAAAAGTATGCAAACAAAATAGGTTATGGTTCCTTTATTTACAAGTCTTTTCAACACCATCCCTGTATGAAGCATACATTCAAATATTTTTAGCAGTGAGTGAGTTTAACCATGGAACACTGTAAACAGATAGAGCCTTTAAATATTTTCTTCATCATCTTTTCCCCCTCTACATTGCATTTTAAAATTCGCTTTGGTTCCTGCAGGGAAATATATATATATATAATATAATATTTATCTTTTAAAATAATTCCAAATTGCTCTCCAGCTCTTGGAGAGATGCCAGAAGCTTCCAAGTTCAGTTCTGAGGTGGTAAAGGGCAGAATAAGGATGCTGGAACCGGGTGTTTTGGGGGAACTCGAATTCCTCGTAGCTGGGGGCTGCTGACCAGGCCTACTGTTTTGCTGAATGATCCCAAGTCTCCATGAAGTGTGGGGGAGACTTTGCCAAGCTGCCGCACCCCACAGGCATTTCCTGCAGAGGTCTTGAGACCAGTGGCCTAAGCACAGCCTCTTGACTTGTTGATGTCTTCCACCTCAGGGAAAAGGTCTGCTCTCTGACCAGGCTATAAGCCTGAGCAGAAGGCCAGGATGAAGGCAGCAGGAAAAACTAGGTGGGCTGCAAGAGATGGCTGCTAGCAGCTCAGGCCTGGGACAGTTCAGTGAGAGGCTAGGAGGGGTGGAGAGCGACTGGTGTCATCTGGGACAGTAGATTTGTCCCCCTCAGGCCTCACTAGCCCTTTCCCACTTTATATCCACCTCTCAGTCCAGTCATCTGCCTTTCACGAGGTTTTTGGAAAGCAGCCCCTTGGAGGATATTTAGGAAATCTCCCCATTTCTCCTGCTCCTATCCCCAAACTGAACTGTGTTTGGAGGTCACATAGCTTCCGATGAAGGGGTCCTGGGGGGTGGGGTGGGCAGGCCGGCTCCCTGTGGAGGGTCCTGGGCCAGGGTTGGTCTCCAGGAGGCCTGGCAGGGGGGGGGGCCCAGTCCCTGATGGAGACCACACCCAGCCCAAAGCTCCCCAGTCTCCAAGAGTGAACCGCCAGGGGTCCCGGACCATTCATTCCGGTTGATGTACAACTCTCCACGTCCAATAATTATTAGGGATCTTAACCAGAGATGCCTGGGGTGGCCTCCTGCAGGGCTATCTCTGTGCAGCTTTCCCTCTCTCGCGCACACCTCCTTTCTTCAAAAGTCACCTCGTGCTTTAACCTTGTCAAGGGTAAAATCTGCATAAAATCTCTTGCATATGAAGCCCCCCACCCTATTCCAGCTGGTTGGTGCTTTAGAGGAGGGGGTTGGCTGAATAGTACTGTAAACGGTCTCTGTTAATTTTTTTCTCCTTCATCCTTCTGTTCTGAAACCAGATTTTGACTTGACGGTCGGTGAGGTTGAGCATCCGAGACAGCTGCAGGCGCTTCTCTTTGTTGATGTACACGCTAAAGAAGAACTCCCGCTCCAGCTCCCGGATCTGGTACTTGGTGTAGGGGCAGCGCTTTTTTCGGGTGCGTTGGCCACCTGTGGAGGGAGACGGAGGCTGAGCATGAGCCAGGTGTGGGGATTCACATCTGCCCTGGAGCCTCAGGGAGAGAAGGGCTGGACTGGAACTGGAAGCCCCAGGTCCCTGCCTCAGGCTCCTGCTGTGGGTTGGGGACTGGCTGCAGTGGAGACTCAGGCCCAGATAAAAGCAAGCTACTTCGATAGGCCCCCAGGGAAGCAGCTCCCGCTGCCCCCAGCCAGAAAGGAGGGCTTCTTACAGCAACAGGCAAGTTTGTGGTGCAGAAGCCGCTTGAAAGCAGCCGAGTGGGGGTTGCCTGCTGCCTTTCGCCTGGCCAGACTAAACAAACAGCCGCCGGGGGACATTTCACCTTCCAGCACCTGGGCGGCCGCTTGGAAGGCAGTAAAAGCCCCCAGCCCGTCTTTTTCCCCCCCGCTGCGGCTGGGACTCAGCCCTCCTTAACATCTGGGGCTTCTGTCGAGTCTTTGTCAGCCTCAGCCCCGACCACTAGCTCTAGCCTCCCTGGCCAACCTCCTGGATCCTGAGAGGTGGGGAAGTGGCAGCGGAAGTGCCCTGCTCTGGGCCTTCCCTGAACACCACACCGAGGCCACACAGCCACCCTGTCCCCAGCACGGCATGCGGTGCTGTTTTAGATAGGGCAGCTGGAAGAAGGTTTTCCCAAAGCTACGGGCAGGTACGACTTGCTCTTCTTTTCAATAAAACCCCACACGACAGTTGTTTTTTTTTTTTTAAACAAAAAAACAAAAAACCTTGATTTTGACAGATTAAATAACAATCGTGAGTAACAAGCAGTTGGACAGAAGTCTTCGGTAATTGCCACTGCCCCAGAGGAAAATGGCTTCCTTTGGACAAAAAGGCCAACTTTGGGTTAATTTGTTTCTTTTAATATATTGCTGGGGCTGAGCGGGCTAGTTTATCTGTTCGCCGCGCTCGTAGCGCCACCGTTAAACAGCGAAGCCTTTGAATCCCGACCCGGACTGGAGTCCCGGCGCAACACATGGCTTTTATAAAAATCTCCGGATTACCTCGCTATCAAAGGCTCCCAGAGCCCTCGCTGGGGGAATTTACAGGCGCCCACCTCCGGCTCCCCAGCCCAGAGCTGGCCCCGAGCGGGGTCGAGCTGCCGGTCTTGGGAACTGAGAAGGGAAAAAAAGGGGAAAAGGGAGGTTTTTTTTTTTCCTTTTTTTTTTTTTTTTTGTAGGCATGCCTTGGCCGGTGGGTATTTCACGGCCAATTTCAGCACTCGCCACGTGATCCCGCCTTTTATAACAAAGTTTTGTTGGGGGAAACCTAAAGGCCCTTCATAAACCTTATATGCTTATAAAACAGCATATAAAAATTTAACAGCGGTGCTGCGCTAGATTTCCAACTCCCCTTTCATAAAGCGCAGGGCGCTGCCTTTATACGTACTGGAGCCGCCGGCCTTGTCCTCAGTGTGGCCGGAAGACGACTCGGGGCTGCTGCTGCTCTCGGGGCGCCGCCGCCGCTCCTTCTCCTCCGCCGCCGCCGCCGCCGCCGCCGCCTCCCGGCAGCCGCCGCCGCCGCCGCCGCCGTCCGAACTTGAAGTTGCCGGCGCGCCCGTGCCCGTGGCCGCCGCCGCCGCCGCCGCCGCGGAAGTCGCCGCCGCCGCCGGGGGTCCCTTTTCCGCGCTCTTGTCCCCGGGGTAGTCGGAAGAAGCGAGGTTTTCCGGGGTGCCGTAGGCCGTCTCGAAAAACTGGTCGAAAGCCTGCGGCAGAACGCCGTTCCTGCCCACCGTGCTATAGAAATTGGACGAGACGGCGGGGGTGGGGTGGTGGTAGACGTTGGCCGAGCTCTTGGCCAGCACGTCGCCAGGCACGCCGGCCGCGCTGGGCGCCTGCAGGCAGTCTCTGTGCACGAGCTCCTCCGCGGAGTAGCAGTGGGTCAGGTTGCCGCGGGGGTGCCATTTAGTGGCGGACTCAATGGCGTACTCTCTGAAAGTCACTTCGCGCACGGGTTGGACTTGGGGCAGGTTGGAAGAATAGGAGTATGTCATTGGGCGCGAAGACGGGGTCTGGGGCAAAAAAGAAGGGAGGCTGGAGAAATCTGGACCGGAGACGTAGTAAGTACAACTTGGCAAATACATGTTAGAGGAGCAGGGACCACGCTCATCAAAATCCATCATTGGGCTACCTTGGGCTCTCCGCGGTAGCCGAGCTTAACATGATTCTCCACTGCAGCTGCCTCTTTGAAGCGGATCCGTGAAGTAGAAATTTGGAGACGTAAGCTGACGTGGAAATCTATCCCCATCCTTAGCAGGGAGGTGCTGGTCATGTGACCCGATGTTGAAATTGACAAGCTGCGAGCTAGTCCGGGCTTTTTACCGCCCCCCCCCCCTTTCCTTTTTTTTTTTTTTTTCCCTCCCCCTCCCTCCCAGGCTTCCTTTCTTTGTAGCCACCTCAGGGGAAGCAACAGATCGTCACTCGGTGTTCTCACCGAAAGCACGTAATCGCCGGTGTAACTCATGTTGGCTGGGGGGCCTCCCGGCGCGCGGCGAGGCCGGGGTGCGCCCCCGGGCCACTTCTCGTGCTCGGCGGCACGGTCCTGGCCCTCAAGTGCGCCGAGGGCGGCGAGAGAGCTCACCTCCCACCACCCTGCGTTCCCCGGGTGAGGGACGCCCCAGGCTGGGGGTGGGTGGCCGGGCGGGAGCCGGTCGTTGCGTGGTATTGGAATCTCGTCTCCAGGAGGCTCCTTCTTCGCTGTCCCCCTCCCACAGGTTTGCTCTGGGAATCCGCTCTGCTCCCGACCCTGGCCGGACCCCCTTCGGGCCAGGGTTCGCGCCCGTGGATGTGCCTGCCTCGTGGCTCTCCCGATTTGCACGGTGACTTGATTACACGCTCGCATTCATGCTCACTTCCGAAGCGCTTTAGTGCCTTCCTTCCCGAAACCGCCAACAACCCGGGCGGCTTCCCCCGCGGTTTGTTAGGGATCCGCAGGTCCCGGAAGGGCCTTCGTCTTACCCGGGATCCAATTCCCCTTTATCCTTTCCGTCGGCTTCCTCCCCCGACCCCCTACCCCGGGAGAGATCCCCGCCCCCTCGCCGCTCGCCTGGGGTCTGGAGTCCCTCGGCGGAACCCTAGGTGCTGGGGCTGCGTCGCTGCGCACCAGTCCGCCCGCCCGCCTGAGCTTGCGGAGCTGAGAAGTCGGCAAACCCGGCAGCTTGAGGCGAGCCTGGGGCGGCTTTGGAGGCGCTGCCATCCGAGTCTCCTGGGTATGCTGCACCTTGGGGCGGGGGGCGCGCTGAGGACACCAGGCTGCTCGCGGGCTTCCAGAGGGAGCGTGGGGGCCTGTAAGGGAGGGGCTCGGGCTCCCTGATTGAGAAAGGGAGAGCAGCCTCCTCTCCTTCCTTTCTGTGCGCCGGAGGAGGGAGGGATGAGCGGGGGCAGAAACGCACCATTCTGATTCTGTCCTGTATCTATTTTACGGAAGGAACACAGAGCCAGAGGAAAGAGACGTGCTTCCCCACAACCCTCAGCAACTTGGGTGACAAGGATGCTTGCAAAGCTGGGTTTGAAGGTTTGAGGTCCATCTAGACATTGGCCATAGTGGCCAAGGTGAATATGGTTTCCTTGGGAAGAGGAGAGAAACCACTGAGATGGAGAAAGGAGAGCAAAGCTGGCTGCTCGGCAGGACTGAACGGACAAGGTGTTGGAGAAACGAGAATAAAGGCCAGAAGTGAAAGAAGAGGTCACTGAACAGCCAGCCAGGCAGGGCCAGGAGCTGGGAGGGGCCCAGCCGGGAGATTTCACCACACCTATCTTCTTGGAAAGAGCTGCATGTTGCTGAAGGAAAGTCAGAACATGAAAAAGGGTAAACGTTCCCCTTTCCCCATCCAGGAAATAGCCAAAGGTATTTCTATATCTTGGGGAGCTTTAGAGTATAAACTCTAAGATCTTTGGTATTTAAGTGTCAACATCGATTTATTTATTTATTGCTGAGCTGACTGTAACCGACTCAATAACAAATCTAATCATGTATTGCACTGAAAAAGAAATATTCTCGGTGTGTATTTTCTCCAAATGATGACCCACCATTGCATTTGAATACCCGCTGTAAATATCAATAATATCGAGTAATTACTCTGTAGTGGAGTAAACTAATTTATTAGCATGAATGTTGCCGTGGCTCCTATCCCCCTCCTTTACAAGGGTGGCTTCTCACAAATCAAACTACTCTGACACATCGGTTTAATGAACTCTTTATTCAGGATTATCTGCAAGAACTTTCATGCCCCTTGAATCCCTGAGAGCTGAACTTGAAATTATTTGTGCATCTTCAGCTTGACATATTTGTCCACTGTGGCTTGTGCAGGGGGCAGTATCAGTGTGAGGGAGGTCTGGTGAGAAGGAAGGTTGTTGAGGACGAGAAGCTTGAGATCTTCTAAAGCAGGGAACTCCAGTTACAGGATAGTCCTGTAAGTGAAGAGAACAACAACGACCACAACGAAACTTCTATTTCCACCAGTGGCCAGCATGGCAAAATCGTTATTTCTCCATGGCATCTCTTTCTTGGAGACACAACATTAAAGGGAGAAAGAGAAGTTTTGGAACAGCAGTATTTGAGCTTCCTCTGGTTTGATTTTTCAGCTATCCCAAACTCCCTCCCAGCAGCCCACCCAGTCCCCCCGCCACCCCGACCCGCAAACAAAAGGAATGCAGGAGGGGTTTCGGTGACTTTGCCATAACAAAGGCGCCACCATCGCGGGGGCTTGCCCCGCCCCTGGGTGAAGGCAAACAAATTCTTGCCCTTGCATTAGGGCTTTTAAGGCTATAATTGAGCCCGGGGGTGTCTAGGAGAACCGAAAACAGTTCTAGACAGACCTGGGGTTTTATAGCAGTTTTGGCAGTCAACTTCAGCTTGTGCCTGAGCAGACTGGCTGTGATGGCCCGGCAGTGGGGGACGCCAGCCTGTCTCCCCAGCTGCATGCAGCCCCTTTCCTAATTAGATCGGTTTTCCCCTTGGTGCCAGGGAGAAGGGATCCGCCAAGAAAGGTCGGTATGCGAACGTAGGCTGTTCCTCGTCACCATCCCTCGCCCCTCCCCCAATGCCCTTGAGAGTCAAGCTGAGGGGGTTGTTGTCAGATCCGGACCCCAGGGATGACTACTGGAGACAAAGAGGAATTCCCTAGGAAAGGCTGGGGTGGAGGGCGTGTGGGTGCAGAGGCTGGCAGGGCAGTCGGAAAGCTATGCTCAAGCAGGGGCAGAGTGGGACTTGCAGCCTGGAAGTGTGGGGGCGCTGCTGTGAAGATGGTTGAGGGGAAAGGCTTTTGATGCCCGGAGAAGGGAAAACGCCCAGAGCCCCAGAGGGTTGAATCCTGTAAGTTCCCCCGTCGGCACAGGAGGGGGTGCTCAGCTCCCCAGGGCTACGTGATGTTCCCAGTTTTGCCCACTCCCGCCCCTCATACCCGGAACAAACTAGCCCTGTGCCTGTTTAGGCAGGAATGGGCCAAGTACCCGGGTAAGTGCAGCTCCGGGAATCAGACCAAATCTTGGGGAACAAGGGTGGCAGAGTTGTGGGTTCTTGGTTTTGACTTTGAGCTTACTCGATGCTTCCCCTTTGCAGGAAACCCAGCGGCCTGAGCTGAGCCCGAGCTCAGTGGAAGACCCCACGGAGAGGAAGATTACTTTGGAAGGCCAAGTCCGAGTTTGTATATCTTGAAGAGGTCTGGACGGACAAGGCTGTGATATTGGCCCTGGTGTCTCAGGAGCTGTTCTTTCTCAGGAGCTGCACCGAGCGGGGGGCCATCTCCAGAAAACAGTCTTCAGCGTGTGCTTCCTTTTATCGTCATCCCGGAGCCCCAGGGCAGCTAATGCAAGAGGCCAAAAATGTTTTGGAGGAAGAAAAACAAAGGCAGGAAGTGGCGGCGGCCTGACGGTGCGTGTGTGTCTGCGGAGAAGGGAGGGAGCCGTTTCAATCTCTTCTTGTTGTTTTTCCAAACTTCAAGGTCTACGCAGCCCTCGCAAGGGCCGGGTCCTGTTGCTCCCAGCGCAGTATTTGGAGATGGCCACCCGGAGAGGAGAAGGCGGGCTCCCGCGCGGGTCTTGTCAGGCGGAAACGGCTAACGAGGAGATTTGCTCAGCAAAGCGAGCAAATCCGAGGCTCTGTTTGATTTGGCCCTAAAGATGGGGAGGGGGGGGGCTTGGGAGGCTATGCAGCGCTCCCCGGAACCTCCTCGGCTGGCTGAGTGCGCCTTGGCAGGGACGGTTCGTGCGCGTCCCTGCGCTCTACGAGCCTTCCCAGGCGGGCTATCGGAATAAAGAGTGTCCAGGTGCCTGTGCACAGCACTGCCGCCTCCGCATCTTCTTGCAGCCAGGGGTCTGGGCAGCCGCGGGTGGGCGTCTGCGGGCAGTAGCCGGGTCGGTAGCCTTGGCGTCCGTAGTCAGTGCTCAAGAGGACAATTTGAGGCTTTGCCACCAGGTTGCGGTGCCCGGGGCGTTTCTAGCAGTCCCTGGAGGGAAGTGAGCTGAAAGCACGGTCATTGCCCCGGGGGCCTAACACCTACTCATTCCAAGGGAGGATGGAGGTGGGGGTGGGAAGCCCCAATCCAAATGTTGGATTCCCAAACCCAATCGCTACTAAATCGCCTTCATTTCTCCTTGGCGGCTGGCTTGCCCGAAGCAGCTAATTGCCCGGATAGCTGAGATTATGAAGTCCCCAGGCCTGCACTTGCAGCGCCTGGCTTTTAACGTGAATGCCCACACCAGGCTGTCTGCTCACCGCATTCCTTCCAGCCCAGCTCCTGCCGCTCCTTCTTACCTATCTCCCCGGCTGCCTCTTTCCAGTTCAGTCTCCCCTTTGGTGACCTCCTGCCTCTCTTAAGGTCTCTCCTAGGTTGAGCAAGCGCTGAGATGCCATCGGAGGGCACCCAGTCCTCAAGGACAGAGAAAGGGGGGACTGTTAGGTTCCTGACTTGCCCTGATTCAGGTCTTTACCAGGAATCTGAACTGGAATTTTTCCTCTTCCGAATATTCCATTGAAATGCCTTGTCGCGTCCCTTTTTCTCTTCCTCTCTTTCTCAGCAGCACGGTCTCCTTTTCTTGCTTTTCTAGGCTGGACAGTCCTGGACGGCAGGCCATTTGGGAGGGGTCAGGCCCCCTTGACAGAATGAAACTCATTCCCAAAGACCCACCATCGTTGGTTAGCTTGGGATTGCTTAGGACACCAAATTTTTTGCTGCTTCTTGCTGAGATCTGAACCCCTACCTCCCTCTGTCCCTAAATGTCACACCTGCTTCTGCAAAGCGACACGGGTTTTTAAACCTTGGTGACCATACTGCACACTGATGCAAGAGTCACTGGGTCAGGCCTTCATTTGAGGGCTCTCTCCTTCCAAGTGAGAGGTGTCCTGGAGGTACATTTGTTCTCCAGGGTGAAAGCCCAGGAGATCTCTCAGTATTTGTTCCCAGGGGATAGACATCTCTCTGTAGGCAGATCGTGGCCAATCTGTCACATTTCCAGGTGGGGCCCAGAGATGACACTGAGGCTGTGATATCAGGAAACCCTCCTTCCCCCAGTCTATCAGTACCAGTTGGAAGCAGTGATTAATTTATCTCCTTGATGAGGGACCAGCTCTGCCGGAAAGATTCTTTACCCTTCTCTAAACACCGGAACAGGTAATACCTTGAACTTGACTTTGTGGTTGCTCCTTATCTGACGCAAAAAGTTCAGTTCCCTCACTGTCCTTAGATAGCTGAAGACACCCACATCCTTCCCATGACCACCGAGGGGTGGAGCATGGGGTCAGATAAGGGTCTTAGGCTCCAAAGCAATCTGGTTATTATTTAGTTTAGTGGGTCCCACACTGATGGGAGAAAAGAGAATTACTTCCTTTGAGAAAAACTATTTTTATTTTTATTGTTACTGACTCATTAGATTTTTTTTTCCCCTACAGAGTGGGAACAAATGGGGTGGGAGGAACTTTGAAGGGGTGTCTCAATGCGCAATGTCTGCCTTCCATTCTCCCTGTAAACTTCGGCCCAAACGGGTTTCTCAGTCAAGTGTGTCTGCAATAAAGGGGATAAAAGAGGACGATCCAACTAGGAGACTAACTCTGGTGGCCAGTGAGGTCATGATTCCCACAATTGTGTCTCACAGGAAGCCCCTGCACCCCAAGCTCCAGCTGCCTCCTGGGGCAGTTCCCTACGCGCCTCTGTTTCCACTCGGTAGCAATCTAGGGCTTACACTCCAAGCTAAAGAAGAGCAAGCCCTTGCCCAGTGCAACCCTGCCCTGGGAGCTTCCCCCACACGCCCTGCCAGGCACTTCTGCCATGATATCCATGCAAGGAAAATACCTCCGGCTAGAGTCCCCTCAAGGCCCTGCACCACCTCTGCAGCCCAGGGATAAGGCCCAGTTTTTCTTTCTTTCTATGAAAAGAACATCAGATCACTTGCAAGGCCCCTTTCCTTCTCCTGAAGCAGAAAGCTTAGCGGCAGATGGGACTTAAGCTATTTATTGGCATCTGGACTTGAGATGATGACCTGCTGCTAGCTGTGGATGCAGGGAAGGGGTTCCCAGCCCTCCAGGCCACGGTGAGGGGGGGGTCTTGCATCCAAGGTCAGGGATTTGTCCCTCTGGTAAAATGCACCTTACTTTCTGGCCCAGAATTTATGCAAAAGAAGAGCATCAAAGAGCTCACCCAGGAACGGGCTATATACATTAAGGGAGGGCCTGGACTCGGGAATTGCTGGGACCTTCTTCTCCTATCTTATTGTCGGCTCGGTGGGTCCTGCCGGGTCCCTTGTTCCTACCGGAGCCCAGAACTTCGGTTCAGTCAAGTCTGTTCCTCGATCTTGCCGGCGCTGCCTCTCGCCGGAGCTAGGTCTCCGCGGGCTCTGAAGTCTCCAGGAACCCACTTTTCCAGGACTCGACGTGGGGCATAGCCTTGTTTTCCAGAATTCCTTTTCAACAGGGTTGGTTGGGGGCAAGAAACGTGGAAGCCGAAAAAGAACCCAGGCTTCCAACCCGCGAGCCCAGGCTAGCAAAACCTGCTTGCACTCGGTCAGCTTTGTGTCCTGAATCTCCCTGCAGCAGCGAGAGCTACCGGCCCTGACCGTGGAAGCGGCCATGGCGCGGAGGACTTGACCTTTGCGGCTCAAGGGGAGGGCAGCTCTCTAAGCTGCCGGGAGGGGGATTCTGCTGCCTCTATCCTCTCGCACCCAATAGCAGCCCGGACAACCCACGCATGCTGCGCGGCTCACCCCCAACTCCCCCCTCCATTTTGTGCAGTGTCCGCAGACCCGCGGCGGCAACAAAGCCCCCAGCACTGCTCACACCACCTCCTTTGCGAGCTCTTGTCCTCAAGCCCCCTAGGCCAAAAGGCACAGAGCTAAAGCCAAGCGG
>PVHY01020353.1:0-25696 GCA_004024945.1 Uropsilus gracilis | reverse complement strand
TAGATAGATAGATAGATAGATAGATAGATAGATAGATAGATAGATAGATAGATAGATAGATAGATGACAGACAGACAGACAGACAGACAGACAGACAGACAGACAGACAGACAGACAGACAGACAGACAGACAGACAGATAGATAGATAGATAGATAGATAGATAGATAGATAGATAGATAGATAGATAGATAGATAGAGATACATACATGCATACATAGATACATAGATGATGGATCAATGGATGGATGGATAAAAGTAGGTATATATTAAAAGGATCAAACTAGTTTATTTAGTGCTCTTAAACTTAAATGTTTAAATATCAGACTTTTTTTTTGCATCAAATCCACAGTGATGGAGTCTAAAATACTTTTTCCCCACCAAAGTCCAACTGAAAAATTGGTTGAAACTATATAGGCAACACCTCCATGAATAAAAATATTTATTAACCTAAGCATTGCTTTCTTTCAAAATAAATTGCTTTACACTCTGAGAAAAAAAGAGATCGTAATCAGATCTTTCCCATTCTGTCTTTGCTCTGGGATTTTAAAAGGCATTCTGTTACATTTTCAATTCAGGCTTAGAAATCAAGACTATGAGATTCTGGGAATTGCAAACTGATCATTTTACCAATAAAAGTGGTTTTGAACTCGGCTGATTATTTTTCTAAACTGAACTTAAGTCAGAGGATAAACATTCCTGTTCAGTATCCATTATTATTTAAAGTACTGTCATACTGAGAAATAGTGGAGAAATTCTTTAAAACACACACACACACACACACACACACACACAAACAGCTACACACACCCACCCTGAAGAGAAGCACAAGTGGTGATAATGGCATTAGCTATTTAGTTAAGTAAGTGGATGTTTTTCTAGTCTTGATTGACTCACAAGCAATGCAGTGAAATTTGACAACTAGCTCATTAGTCTAGTGCTTGAATTCCACTGATAGGTAGGATGGGATTCTGACTTGATAGGGTTTAGGCACATCCTTAGAAAGCCAAGCGTAGCCCCATCAATGTCATGGAAAGGGACCTGAATGATTTCTCATTGCCCAAAAGGAGAAGAATTTTAACAGAGAAACTGGAAATATGAGAACACTGCCTTGGAGCCCATGAACAAAACTTTTCCAGAGTCCATGTATAATCTACTAGACATCAAATATCCAGAATTGGCCTGCTATCCTCTCCATTGCCAGCCACTCACCTGCCATGGTGGAAAAGCTGCTCTTAGGAAGAGAAAGGAACAGCAAGTCAAAGCAGCTTGTTTGAATCATTCTCCACAGCAGGTCCCACAACTAGTGGATAATTACAGGAAATCTCTGTAAAACGGTCCCCATTTACAAATGAGAAAGTGCTCCTTCTTGCCCAGGCCACATCACACACACCAGAATACAGACCATGCTCTGCCTCCATTTGCTCACCACTAGATTTCAGCCGTGCCCACAACTTTCAGCCGTTCGTATCAGTAGTTCTTTTTTCCCCTAGTGTCTTTACCCATTAGCATCATTCTGTCTGGGTAAAAGTCCTGGCTTGTCACGTGGTTGTGGTTTCTGCTTCTGGAGTCTGCACCCTTACCCCATGCCCTTTTCTCTCACCTTGTATGGGTGTGATGGCCTGAGGGCTTCCTGCCCATGTCTCCCTTGTAAGTTAGGTGAGAACAGGGATCATGTTTGTGTGCTCTCTATTCTCAGGATCTAATAGAGGGCCAAGCACATAGTAAACCCTTAATAAATATTTATTCAATGCATGGATGAAATTCTCATCCGGCTTTAATTATAGAGTAGCCAGCCTAGAGGCAGGTCCTCTTTCCTTTTTTTTTTTTTTTTTTTTTTTTTTTTTTTTTCAACATGGGAAATTATACCAAAACTTTCTCAGGGCTTTGGTAATCCCAAATCCTCTAAGTAGGTTTCTGGAATATCATAAACAGCAATCTTTTGCCGCACTCACTGTCCTACCAAAGAGTCTTCCTTCCAAGAGACCCATGAGGTACAGTGCAAAGAAAGCCAATGATCTGTGTTCAGTTTAGGCAGTGATTGTGCTCAACTTTCATATAGACTTTGTCTTCACCAAGTTCAGTGGAGGTGTCCCTGTTCACTCCTTAATATCTAATAAAGAAATTGAAATGACTCACAAAGAAGACTACTGCCACTGTCAAATTACCACCAGAAAATTGCCTGATCTAGTCTAGTTAGACTCAAAGAACTTTGGTAACCAAAATTCCTGAGGCTGTAGGGGAGGGAGGAATAGTGTAAAGTCCATTTTCCATTTGTTGGTGGGAAAAGTTTCTCTAATATCTCTGAGATTTGTTTTTCTCATTTGGAAGATGTGGATGATCTGGAACTTGCAGAGTCATTGGAAGATGGAAGAAGAGGAGGAAGAACAGAAAGAGAAGGTAGTAGAGAAGGAAGAAGAGAAAACTATATGTGTTTGCATCATGTACGCTATATTACACATACTTAGAGACATATGCTTAGTTCAGTATTTTGCGCTAGGTAGGTAGACACTAAATATTTCATAATTTTTGAGTTTTACAAGTGTTGCACCTAAATGTTAGAAAGATAGGCAAAATATTAAGATGCCAAATTGACATATTCAAGAATTCTATACACAGAGAATTTCAAACTAAACAGAATGATCAAAGAATAAGAAATGTGTTAAGAACAAAGAATCTAACTGAATAAAAGAACTTGCCTAGGAAAAGATAAACTATACTGTATAAAATATTTATAAGAAAGAAAATGCAATAGAAATAATACAATTAGAAAGGAGTTCTGCATGGATATTTATCTTTGTGTAAGAGACAAATGGAGGTCAACTAAAAACTGTCAATAAAAAGTAAATATTTTTCTAACATCCATGCTTCCAAAAATGCAAATATAAATGATATTTAATACACATAATTTGGAACATATTAGCAAGGGTGTTAGTGGAACCCCAGCAGAGTCATCAGCTTTCAAAGGTCTGGAGGTCAGAGGAATATGCCATCTATGGTGTACTTCATGTAAGGAATGCGATAGCCTCCTAGGAAAGCATTTCTCTTGGACATCAGGGGCCCACATTACATTATGCTTAGTGTGTAAAGCACAGGAAGGAGCAGAAGATGAAACTTTACCCAAGTGTCTTGCACTAAACCATGTGGTATGTATGGTGTGGAGCCAGATACCACCTAAAAGGTTCCATTGTTTTCATTCATCCACCCCAAATCATTGAATGTAAGACAAGAAAACTCAGCACAGAAAAGGTAATCACACAGGAAGAGGCTTGGGGGTGTGTGTGATGAAATGCCTTCCTTGCTTCCATCTTTTTGATCAGAGATGGTGAGACAGGAAAAAACAAATGGTGAAAATAAGAGGAAAGGTGAGAGTTCAGCAATACTTCAACAAATTATCAAGGGCCAATAGGATTAGGGCAAAGGGTTGGTAAAGGTCTTAGCCTTGGAGAAATCACTGGTGTTCACTGAGGTTTGAGACAAGCGTCTTGACCTCTGCTATGAGAAGATCAACCCCACAAAGGAAGACCTCCCATGCCAGCAGGAGGAGGGATGGAAGACTGAACATTGGGAAGGGCAGAAGACATGAACGGGTGGAACAGAGAAGAAATAAATGACAGGGAAGATATAAACTGCAGAAGGTAAGTTCGTGCATAGGGTCAGTCTTTCCAACAATGCCTTCTAGGCTTATTGTAGTAGGCCCAGAGTAGACCCATTGTCCATGTTGTCAATCAAAGTCCTGTAATGGACCTCAGGAGTGCTACTACCATTACTTACAGAATGCAAATTGTTTTCAGTTGAGAGCACTGAACCTTAAAGGCTAGGAGAAGTTTCTTGTCTTGCCTAAATTATTCACCCTTCTTTAAAGAGAAGAGATTTCCATGTCCTAAATTCTACCCATTTCCCTGTCAAAGAAACAATCATTGCTGTGTCTTCATAATTAAGAAGAATGTAGCTAAGGGATTTCACACAGTTGTCTGTATATCAGTGAATATGTCCTCTCTAAGAATTTCATTTTTTATTCTCATGTGAACTCTTCCCCCCTTGTCCTTGATAAGTCAAGATAAATATTTCTGGGTTATTCCATTATTATTTGGACTTTAAAACCACACAAACTTTCCATTTGTATGTTATAAAACTGATTGTTTTTCCTTTTCTGAACATCAATCCTGATCTGATTACTTGTTTATCTAAGAAGATCCCAGAGGGTTACAGATAGATTTCTCTTGCTCTTCAGCAATGCTTATGGAAAATGGTAAACATGAACAGTAATAAATCCAGGGATTTTTCTACTGGCATGAATGGCATTAAAATTTCCAAGGAATTTGAAGAATAAAATTCCTAAAATTAAATTCCTAAAATAAAATTTTATAAAAATAACATACACTCTCAGAGACTTGGGAAATACACATTGGGGTCGGGGAATTGTGAGATATTACGACATGCCCAGTTATTACCTTAGATCTGAAACAACTGATCTAGATAGAGAACATGAAATAATCCCTAAGGATATTCAACTCTTGTTGGGAAAAATGTAGAGGGTAGGCACATAGATTGATGGTTCCATAAAGTGGGAGAAAGTAAAACAGAAAAAGCCTGAATGGTGTAACTCAAGGTCATCCCTCTGATTTAAGAGGCATACTCTTTCTAAGGCAAAAAGTGAGTAGTTCTATCAGCTTTACTTATGACTACAACTTTGAAATGGTTATTATCATTAATAGTAATAATAGTACCCTCACCTTAATATAAAGTCATGCGTTGCTTGTTCACTGAGGTCATGGAGGTTACAGTCATCAACTTTACTGGCTCTGGGTTCATATATCCTATGGTGCAGCCAAACTGAACACTTACAGGTACCACAGAACCTCATTTGTTCTTCTCTGGTTTTATACCTGTTTCCAAACAAGAAGGAATTGTGTTTTCATGAAGCATAAATTAATAAATATATGAGCACAAGTATGTGCTGAACTGAACAACAGTGAACAACAAAATGAGAGTGGAATTAAACATGAAAGCAAATAAATAAAACTAAAGATATTGAAAGTAAATAAAATGATGGCAAAAAGAAGAGAGAAAAGCTGGACTATCTAGCACCCAAAACCCCATTAATAAAAATCAAAACTGAATATATCATTCACCTAAAATACTTGGGCTTACTTTGACAAGTTTGCCTCAGAAAATATCAAAGGCAAGATGGCCATTCACACCCATTTGGAAAAAAGGTTAGTGGTTATCTACTATGTGCCAATCTCAGAAAAGATTAAAACATGTCTCTGAGCCCACAATACCAAGGAGATATTTAGATGTCTTTTGTTCACCAGCTCCTAACATCACTGGCCTATATTTGGAATCAACAAGTGTATATTCATTCACACAAGAAGCAGATTCATCTCTTTCTGGTCTTTATGATTGGATTGTGATCTCAGGTCCAGAAAAGATTTTTATACCTATTTGCTCTACATATCTCTTGGAGGTAAGCAGAAAAATATCATTAGACTTGACTGCCTGATGAAGCAATTAATTAACAGAGAAGTTAAAGTAATTTGCCCAAAGTCAGGAAGCTAAGAAGAAGCAAAAAAAAGGAATAATTTTCTAGTCTCCCATGATGCCTGGGGTGACCTAATAGGTGTCCAAATGCATCTCCATGGTTTCCTGTTCAATTTGCCCAGTAGGAAGCATGTTCATTAGCAATGCCCCCTTAGGTCTATGCTTCAACATTGCATGCAGAATATAACCCTACATTCTTTGCAGAGAGAACTGATATTTGTTGAGTTGTGAGTATGTGTCAGGCACTGTATTGGATTTGACATAGCTTATTTAACCCCTATTATTTCTCTTTGATAATAGATTTTATTTCCCTTTCAAGGCATTAGGTATGGGGAAATTAAAAAAACATGTGTAAGGTTAAAAAGTTGGTCAATGGTTAAGACACACAATCTCAGTGTGGTTTCAAATCCATTGTTTTTACTTTATTACAATGTGCCTCGATGAAAGGAAAATTAGCTCCTCATTTTAGGGCAGAATATCTGGAGATTTCTGTCCTAGGAAATAACTGAGTATGTGTAGAGTGGACCCCTCTCTCTAATAAGAAGTAACCCTGGTTTCCTTTGATCAGAAAGAATGCTTCAGAACTGTGTGGTGTTTACAATGCCGTGCTCCAAGAATTGCTTTCTTTCCACTGAGATGTGAAACCACTAACTAGTTGCTCTGGATAATTAAAGATCTTTTGCACCAACTGAATGTTTCAACAGCAAATGTCCTGGGTAAATTTCAAGTAAGTAATTATATTCTGCCTATCTGAAATGCCTTTCTAATTTCTTTCCCCAACATACCCATTATTTTACGTTTTAGTGTGGCTGTAAATAATTCTAACATAACCAAGACCACACAATCAGTGATCCCAAATAAGGATGAGAAAATGGAATTTCATTTGAAGAGTGTGTCAAGTTCTTCTATATCATTGAATAGTAGCCAATATACAAATGTTGAGTGATCATTTGTACCTTTACACATCAGATTTCCCATACAAACCATAAGAAATGAAAGCCAATTATAGTTCCTTTTTCTATTTCACTTATATCTCCTATGTGTATATAAACCAGAATATTCAAATTATAAGAACTTTTTCACTACTTGAAAAAAAATGTCTATTGAAATATTATATCTATAGTTACAGACAACCTAACACCCAAGATATTTTTAAAAGAGTCTTACACTGGAAAATAAAGCATCATCCTAAAATTCATTGCACATTCTTTATTATAACAAGCTATGTTATGCCCCAAAGGGAAAAAGATCTCAACAGCAAGCCATAATTTGCAAGATACTTTTCTCGTAGGACTTAGTAAGGAGGATTTCCCTTCAGTAGATCATTTTTAAATTTACTGGCAAATCAGTTGTATAAGTAAATAGTATGAGAAGAAAAATGACATAATATTTCATAAATTAATTTTCTGAGTAAATTCTCTCAAGTAATTTGTTTTTATAACTAATCTTCCTCAGTCAAGAATATGGCATATAATCAAGCAATTTATAAACTAATGATCGAGCTAATAATTCTATAATTGCTGTGAAAACAAGTCAACCATTGTTAATCCTATCTGAAAGCATTTTAAGTGGTGGTTTTATAAGAAATCTACCATACCCATTTAATACAACTTCTAACACACAGAGTGTATTTAATTTCTAAAAGTAGTTTTGTAGTTACATCTCAGAATTGGAAATTGGAGTAACATAAAGGCAGAAGAGTTGGCATAGGAAGACATGTCTGTACGTATATATTTTTAAAGTCTGAATTTTCCCTTGATTCTATTCAAAATTATACAATATTTTTCACACTGTTAAAAAAAATTACAAGAGAGAATCACCAGCTACTAAAATCTGACTGCTCTCTTCAAGTCAAGCATACTGACTCTTCATATTGTCCACATCAAGCCCCATACTTTTTTAAGTTAGTAAAAGGTCCAGTGGTCACAGTCACATTCAAACTAGAAAAAAACAAAACTGGAAAATTGCTGCATTATGAACCAAAAGCTATTCTTCAGACATTGAAATTGGTGATTGACCAAAGAGCATCTCCAGAGTCAATCAAGAAACCATCCTCAAGTAATCTTGACTATTTTTTCTTATAAAAAATAAGATGCTTGTTCCTATACCTGGAAATTGGCCTGATTTATGACCATTATTCTAAAACACAATTGAGAGGGGTTTAGTTGAGTGACATAGCTTGAGTGTGTATACATTTGTGTATGTGTGTGTGTGTGTGTGTGTGTGTGTGTGTGTGAACTCAGAAATATCTTGAATTTTAGCAGTTCTCAATCTATAGTATCCTCGGCATGAAACTCAAAAAATCAGAAGCTTAATCAAATCAGAGTTGAAACTAGCAAGAAAATCTTCATAACTCATAAGTAAATTCTTTCATGTAAACTGCTATGTACCAAACGATTTCCTTTTCCTTTTTTTACTTGCCTATAAAATGTAAACTCTTGGCCTATAGAAGTATCTTTCCTAACAATTCTCACAGCAATATCTACCTTGTCCATGCCTTGCATGAAAAATATCCTCAATGAGTGTTTATTGAATTGCACTCACTTCTTTGTTCAGTATCACCATGCCAGTTCCAATCTAACTTTCTCACATTATCTTTTCATTGTTTCTCAACATTAGCCCCATATATCTGGCCTTGATGACATCTTATAAAAAGTAATATAGAACTCCCATCTCCTCTAGGAAATTAATTTTGGATTTTTTTCTCCCTGCAAATGAGGTAATGACAAGGTCATGAGGGCTTTTAAGAAACACTTGCTGTGGGCTCAATCATCCTTTTGTTCACTGGTCAATTCTAAGCTGAGAAAAGTCAATAATTTCTCTATTACTGTAAAGGTTTTGACAGCTACATAGTCACTACAAAAATATGCTCAGGGCCCTGAAGTAATCCATCTCATTAAGGCCTGACCTTTGACCTACTCCCAAAAAAGAAAGTGAAGAGGAGTTAAATATTTCACAGGCTTCTCATGGCAAAATGCTACTTCCCTATGAAAGAGCAATTCAGCAAAGATACTGGAGACATACAAGGTTTTCTACGGAGCAAAGGAAATCAATACTTATAAGATGATTATGATTACCTGGGTAAGTTACTAAAATATCCAATCCATTTTCCACAAATGTTTTTAGATGAACATATAATAAGGAGAACTGAGCCCCATTCTTTCTCAATCTCCTATCAGTGAAACAGAAATAATGATAAAAATATTTATAAAGGTTTTTCTTTCCTTAGTGGCACACGTACTTTTGAAATTGTTTATAAATTTCAGAGAAATATTAGATAGGGATAAAACAGATACTGGCATGTGTTGAGTCCTTATTTTATCCCATGTAATGGTCATGTTTTATTTTACTTAATCCTCACAATTATATGTGATACATTGTTATTATTTTTCAAAAAATGGTATCAACAAATCTCTTGTTGAGAATGAAACTAAAGGAATTGGACACTTTGTCCAATATTTCAACAAAAACAAATAATAAATCAGAACAAGAATGCAGTTAGCATCTCCAACATTTCTAAACATACATTTTTCAGGCATAAAATGGAGCTAGAAATAGAATAAGAAAATTGAAAAAATTGTTGAATTTTCATTATTATATCTATCACATAAAACTCAAACACACAGTTCAGCCATATTGTTTCAATATTAGCATTCTAAAAAATAACACATACTTCTAGAAAATGTGATCGATGATCAATTAGTGCATTTGTAGATGCAAGATTTCTAATCTTGTAATTTTTTTATTCCAAAAAATGACATTATCTGGTGAAAAGAGTCTTCAACATATAAGGAATAACACAAGGAATTTCCTACCATACAAGGCTATAGGGAACATGACTAAAATTAAAACTATGTATTTACTTTTGTGCTCATGAACTTAGCCAAATTTCCTGACCACCTCATTTCACTAAAGTTGACTCAATATCACACTGACATGCTTCTGAGTCACCTGTGCTGAATGTAATTATAGCATTTACACTATAATATAAATATAAATTTGTCAGTCACTCATAATATAATTCCTCTGATACCAATAGCAAAACTGTACAGTATTCATTATTGAAGCTATACAGCACATTGCAATGATGATACTGAGAAGATAAAAGAAAGGACACAGTTACTCACAGAAAAGATCATGTGAAGACACACTGAAGAGAAGGATATATAAGAGCCAAGCAGGGTGCATCAGAGGAAATCAACCACGTGACCCAATCATCCGGGACTTAGAGTCTCCAGAACTGTGAAAGACTGACTTTCCAGTATGGAAGGTGCCAAGTCTGTGGTACTTTGTCATGGGAAGCCTACCCAACTAACCTGAGGGTGAGGTGGGGAGGGTGGGAAATATAAAGAATGGATAGCAATTAGGTGGGGCATGGGTAAAGAGAAAAACAACCTAGGCAAAGGAAACAGTATATAGCAGGAAAAAAGAAACCTGAAACCACACTTCCATCTGAGTCACAGTTGTCTAATCAGTCCAAATCATCAACAGAACCAGAGTAAGGTTACTATACAAAGGTGACTTCAGTTTAGTTTCACGTGCTACATATTCTCCAAGACTAGCTTTTGAATCTAGCTGTGTTATTTGTTTTTGTCTCATCATTCAATATTAATACTTTAATGAAGATATATGAGGTGCTTATATGTTGGACACTATTCTAAACAACTTATTAGAATTAATATGCTCAACATTTAAAGCAATTATAAAAGGTATTTATTCTTTTATTAACCTCTTTTTATAAATGTATGCACTGAGGTACAGGAAGGTAAATTAATTCTTAAGTGTGAATTGTGCACAACAGATTTAAGGTGGAAGATGGATTTAATGAACCAGCCTGACTCAGAACCCATGTTTACACTCAGCTGGATTTGATCTGGGCTATACATGTGTATGTTCTATCCCTGTTTACTAAGATTTTGTTGTTGGGCTTCTGTTTTCCATTTTACCTGCATATTTGTTTTCCCCTAAAAAGATTACTATATAAATAAGGAATACATTTATTCCCTGACATTTTTTAATTATTAATAAATTCTGGACACAAGATTCTTGGTTAAGTGAACAATAAATTTTCTCATGTTTTAAGTTACTGGTCATCAAGGTTTTGTTACTTGCAGCCAATATTTTCCTAAGAAATTCAACTTATAAAGAAAATAAAATAAAAATAGTAAGCTACAACTTAGGAAAGAACATAAAACATTGCCTGAGTTTCCACAAACTGTTAGAATTCTTATGGAGTATTTTTTCCCATATAAAAACTCTATTTATCAAATATCAGGTCATTTTGTAACTTATGTGTTATGTCAACATTATAACATGGACTTTTTCTATTATATTATGATACAACTATTATATCTATTTCAAGCATATGAAAGGTTTATGAAATAAATGATATTAAATATTCTTTTTATAGGAGAAGTCAGAAACTCTTCCTGGAAAAGGTAAGGTAGTAGGTATTTTTAATTTATTTGACTTATTTGTTGCAACTACTCAATGTTTCCATCATAGCACTTAAATGGCTTGAGGCATTGTAAAGATAAATAGGTATGACTGTATTCCAATGAAACTTTATTTACAAAAACAGACAGTGGGGTTAGTTTTGATCAGTGGACAATTTGCAAAATGTGTTTTTAAATGGCTGTTTAACATCTCCTAATATGTATATGCTATCATTTATTAGACAGAGTCAGGGAATACATTGTCTACATGTTTTCTATAACTCATGAAACCATGGTGTAAATAGTAACTCAGTAAATAAATAACTGAATGCTCATAGATTCTAAGATTAGGGTTAAAGCTTTACATGTATAAGAAGGACACGGTTTCAGAGAGGACATTTATTGTACAAAATAAAAACGGGGATTTGAACAACTTCTAACTGAATGGGATAAACTTGAGAAAGTTAAAGTGGGAAAATAAAGAATATTGAACGAAAAACAATGGAGAATGATAGTAAAATCCAGAGAAGCATTCTTGTCAGGAGTATTTTCAATATTGAGATAGAGGAAAATCTGGATTAGAATTCAGAGATCAAGTAAGAGAACTTTAGATTCCATTCATATGAAGCCTGAGAGGAATGCCTTCACTGGAGGGAAGATATCTGGTTCTTTGCATAAGAAGAATAGATGGATGGCATTTATTCCTATGTTCTAATCCATATTATGTATTTTAAAGTATTATTTGATTTGAGATATTCTTTTGACAGCAAAGAGAAGTTTGATTCTCATTATATTAAATTAAACTTGAACATTTCTTCAGTTGTGGGTATTAAATAATAGGCTATATAAAGGGTTTTTGCAACTATACAATTCCATAGCATAAAGCAAAGGAGACCACAAAGAACTCTGTAAGCACTGAGCAATGTATATCATCAACTATTTTTCTCAGTTCCACAAAATTTGTAAATGAAAGTTGTGAAGAAAGAAAAACATTATTTTCCATCTGACAAAACCTAATGAAATACCTCTCTATCAAAGATGGAGCATCTGGCCCTTCAAAACATTTTAAAGTGATTATTATTTAGGCTCCTCAATAGTTGATAAAGGAGATAACATGAAAAAGAGAAATACAGGATAGTCTCACTTAAATGTAGGATATAGGGAAAGCAAACAAAAGGACAGACAAAAATTAATAAACTGACAGTAGAACAAAGTATATAGTAAGGGAGGGGAAGGGTGAAAAGGGGAAATCAGAGGAATGATGAGTACAAGAGATCAAGATGATGGTTAATAGGTGACATGGTAGGAGAACCTCAGGGTACACAATGATGTAATAGTGCATATGTATGACCATTTTTTAAAAAAAGAAAATTTCTCATTTAAAAAAAATCTCCTTTGAATTATCAAGTGCAAGTGTCCTGTGACCTATGAATCAGGAAACCTTTTTCAGGCTCATCAAGGAATGCAAGAGAACATGGTTGGGAACATGGTGATAAATGGAAAGCGTTCACCTACTCAGTAGTTTGAGACTGATATTTAGTGAGAACAACACAACAATTTAATATATGCGATGAGGCACTTGGAAATGCAATAAAAAATTCTATTTATCACTTGTAAAGCTTGGGGTCAAAGAATTCACCTGTGAGTCATCAAATGCTACTGGATTTTCAAATAAGTTTTTACCAGCAAGAATATAGAAATGTGTTATTTTAAAGGATCTTTAAGTCAGAGGCCTTGAATTTTTTTTTTTTTTTTTTTTTTTTTTTTTTTTTTTTTTTTTTTTTTTTTTTTTTTTTTTTTTTTTTTTTTTTTTTTTTTGCAATGGAATTTAACTTTTCTTTTTTCTGGAAACATTGGACCATGGGAAGTTGGTGGAAATTGGTTAAATATAGGCTTGATTTCTATGCAAAGCAGAGCAAGAGAAAATACTAATGCTAGCAATTCAAAAGTTATAAGCAGAAGAATATGGCAGAAAGTGAGTACCAAGATCAATTTTAGTAATGGGAACTCAGTAAAGTTTGAGACTTGATCTTGTCTGTATTTGTATTCAGCATAGAGCCCTGAATAATTATACCACTACTGTTACTACTAAAATTACTGCCACTGTTACTTGCCATTTATGGGGAAATTAAACTGTCTTATTTTTCAGTAAGTATATTTCTGCATCTAAACAAGGCTATGTGCTGAGACCTGCATCTATCACAAGGACCCCTCCTAGGAAATTCACCACTATTTGGGTCTAAATATATCCAGAGAATAAGCTGCTTCATATCCTCATCTCAGATCCTCAAAACAGCACCATGGGTGATTAGCCAGTACTTCTGTTTAACAATGATTTGTTCATAGAAAGGACAGAATATACAGTGAAATATTTGCATGCATAGTGGAGTGGAAATAAATGCCAAGTATTATGTGAAATCTGGAAGAAGTTTACAAAGCTATGTGAGAAGAACAGAAACATTGTCTTTCTTCCAGTACATTTTAGTAGCACCGTAGGAATTATCCTTGATAAAGTACAACTTTTACAATACCATCTGTGTTGAGTGTCTATGGTGTTTACCATAGGACTACGGACTTTTTAGTTAAGATTTCTGTTCTGAGAAAATTATAGAAACCCTCACATGCTGTTGTGAGAAATGATACAAATATACCCTGCACATTCACATTCATCCAATAGGATACCTTGTAAAAGGACAAGCCAACATCAAAACCAGGATGTTGGCATTAATAGTCAACTGTCCATCACCACAGAGACCCCTCAAAAGGTTCTTTTGTAACCTCAACCTTCTCCTTCCATAACTGCCTTAGCCCTCCCAACCATAAATCTGTTTCTATATTTGTAAATTTAAATTTGTAAATGTCTATATTTATCATTTCAAAAATGGCATACAAAAGGAATCATAACACTACATAAACTTCTCAAGGTTGCTTTTCTCACTGACCAAAATTCTGTAAAGATTCAATCAGGTTATTTTGTGAATCAAGGAGCCTGTTTCCTTCGATTGCTGTGCAATTGTTCTCTGGAACATGACCTAATTTGTTCAGCCATATTCACTGATGAACAAGTATATATAGTTATTTTAGTAGTTACAAATAAAGTTGTCATGCTCATTCACATACAGGCTTTTGTATGAGCATATTTTTTAAGTTCTCTGGGATAAATTGCTGAATAGGTTAGCCATTGTAGATATCAATTTCTAAGGACCTGTCAAACTGATTTTAGGTTACCTACACCATTTTATATTCTCTCCCACAGTGTAAGAACAATGTAGTGTTCCCACATACTGGATCTTAGGTATGATGTTTTGCTTTGTTTTATTTTTTTCATTCTGATATGTATGTACTGCTAGCTCAGTGGAATTTTAATTTTTGTTTCTCTAATGGTGCATGATTGATATCCTTCTCTGTGCTTGTTTGCTATTTGTGTATCCTTCATGTAATGTATCTTCATGCTTTTATTCCCATTTGCTAATCCAATTATTTGATTTCTATTTACTGGTGAATTTTGAGTTCTTATGTGTTCTAGGTAGTAGTCATTTGTTGGATATGTGATGTGCAAATATATTTCTCCAAGTTTTTATTTTATCTACTTAATAGGTTCTATCACAGTACAAAGGACATCCAATTTATTCATTCTTTTTTGTGGGCATTTTGGTAGGAGGCTAAATATCTTTTGCCTAACTTTAGTTCCCAAAGGCTTTGTTCCATTTTTTCCAAGTATTTTATAATTCTACATTTTATGTTTAAATGTATGATTCATGTTAAATTTTTATAAGGTGTGAAGTTTTGTTCAAGGTTAATTTTTCTTCTTAGGGATGTGCAAACATTTTTTTCAAAAGGCCTGTATTCCCCTTCAATTGATTTTGTATCTCTGGTAAAAGTCAACAAGCATATGTTTGTGTGGCTCTGTCTGGGTTCCCTATTCTCTCCCAATGACCTAGGGGTCTAAACTTTAGTCAGTATCAACAGCCTTGGTTACTGTTGCTATGCAGTATCTTAAATGTAGACAGGTTGCTTACTCCCACTTTATTCTTCTTAAACTTGTTTAGCTATTCTACCGCCTTGCCTTTTGATACAATTTGTAGAATTTTTGTCTGTATCTGCAAATATCTTGCTGTGAGTTTGATTGGAATAGCATTAGATTTGTGTATCACATTAAGGAGAATTAACAACTTTACATAGTGCCAAACATAATATATTGCAATGTGACATAAAACAATTCAGTTTGTAGCATACAAGACCTGCAAGTGTTTTCATAGGTTTATACCTAAAACTATTTAAATAATTTCAAATGTTATTACATTTTACACTTTGTTTCCATGTGTTAATTTTCATACATATACAAAAATATACAAAATACGTGCATATTTAAACTTTCATTATGCTTATCCTGTATTCCATGATTTTGCTAACCTAACTTTGAGTTTAAGGATTTCTATTTTTTTTCAATTAAAGTAACTTTATATTATAACATTATGTAAGCTTCTGGTGTGTACCATTAAAAAGTAATATATTTAGACATACCATATGAAGTTTGCCACTACACTATATGAGTTTTTTTGTGGATTCTGTAAATTTTTCACATAGCTAATATTATCTGCAAATACAGATTTATATTTTTATTCTACTCTGTACTTCTTTTCATTTCCTTTTCTCACCTATGACAATTGCTAGGGCTTTTAACATTATGCTAAATAAAAAATGAGAACATACCACTTTTCATAAGGGACTCATTCATTTTTCTCTGTTATGTATTATGCTATCTGTAAGGAAGGCTTTTGTAGATGTTCTTTATCGAGTAGAGGAAGTTCTCTCTTCCATTTCTCCTAGAGGTTTATCAAGAATGGGTAATAAAGCTTCACAAAAGCTATCAATTCCAATTGAAAAGATTATATGCATTTTCTTCTATAGTTCGTAATTTACACTGACTGGTGTTCCAGCATTAAACAAGCTGTGCGCTTTTGCAATAAATATTTAATTATCGCATATATCTTTTATATATGTTCTTTCTATACTTTGACTCAGCTAAAGTTTATTAGGATTCTGTTCTTACATTGATGCAGATAATTAAATATATTCATTTGGTCATTAATTTTCTTTTTTGTAGTATTTTTGCTTTGTTGTCTATGCTTGATATCAGAGTAGTATTAATTTAAAAGGAATTAAACATGCTCTCTTTGATTTTCTGGAGGAAATCATGTAAGGTGTTATTGTGCAAACATTTGCTGTAATTTGACAGTAGAGACATTTAGGCCAGCAGATCTCTTTTATAAGAGACTTTTATGTACAGATTCAATTTCCTTTACAAAGGGCTATTCAAATTATTGTTTCATATTAGGTAACATATGGCATTTTGTAATTTTTAAAGAATTATTGCATTTTTGGTGAAATTTTTATGTTGCGGATGCTTAAAATATTATTTTGTTAGTTGGAAATGTTTTTTTAAAATATACCCTAATTTCTTCTGACAATGTTCATTTTTTACCTTCTCTTTCTTTTTCTTTATATTTCTAAAAACTGATCAGCTTCATTGAGCTTAGAAAGAACAAGAATTTACTTTCTTGAATTCTGTATCATTTTCCTGTTTTTAATTCCTGTTTTTAATTCATTCGTTCATTTAATTCATTCATTTGATTTATTTAATTCATTTCCTTTATCATTAATGTTTTCTTGTGTTGCCATTCTTTAAGCTTATCTTATTCCCCTTTTCATTAAGTCTTGAGATCAGAGCTTTACTGACTTGAAGTTTTTTTACTGTTCTAATATATGCACTCAGTGTTTTAAATTTACATTTAGAAATTTACTTCAACTGTGTCTCACAAATCCCAACCTATTATTTTCCATTTTTCAATCATTCTGTTGGTATCCAAACATCATCTCAGACTTCTTTATTCATGAATTATTTAGAATTGTACAGTTTAGATTCTAAATATTTTTGATATTTTTTAGTTTTCACTGCATTCTTGTTTCATGAGTCAATAAATTGTGATTTTTGCTAAATGTAGAAATGTTTAGCCAATTTTTAAAATACCTTCCTTTTCCTTTCATTCTTGGACTTTAATAGCACAAGTATTCAATCTTTTATAAATTCACATCTCTCTGAACCTGGTTGTGTTGTTTCACAGTTTTATTTACATTGCTCTAAGCTATTTTGTTTTCTTTAGCTTTTCAGATTAAATAATTTCTATTATTCTATCTCAGTTCATTAATTTATTTCTCTGTTCTCTTCATCTTGCTGCTGAGTTAAAAACTCAGGTTTTAATTTTGGTTATTGCATTTTTTATTTCCAAAGTTTCATTTGGTTATTCCTACTAATAGTTTTCAACTGAGACTTTCCAGTTTTGCATTTAGCTCAAGCTTGTCTATAATTGTTTGTGGAAATATTTAATGCCTACAAAGCCTTTAAAATGCATAGGAAAGGAAGACTGAACTGAATTTTTGAGAACTGAATTTTTGAGACAGAGGAGCCCAAGATCCTCAACTTTGCTGTATGGTGGGGGGCAAGCATTGAAGAAGCAGGAACCCATTTGACATAGTCTATGGTGATTCTGCTTGCTTCTGGTTCAAAGTAAGCCTAAGTAGGATCTCCAAGTAGGGCCAGCAGTAAAGACAGACAGTATCACAGCCTCCACATGGATGGTAACCTCTAGGCTTGAATCTCAGGACAATCCCAGCCTCAAGAAACTTACACTTTCTGACCCATAGGAACATCTGAGAGTTTTGTGCAAAGGTGTCCGTCAACCCTCTGAAAACTGACTAACACCTGAAGTTTTCCGGACCCAATCACAGCTAAGTGAAAGGTGCTATAAAGGTCAGTAAAATTTTGCTCTGCAGGTTAGATGAGGCAGATTTTTATATTAACATGTGAAAGTAATCCCATGACATCTTATAGTATGAAAAGAACAGGCTGGAGATGATATCCATTATCACATCATGCAGATATTCATTAAAAAAAAAACCTAAAATTAAATGAGATATTTTATAATACTATATACATACATAAATGGAAAAAGAAAGATTTGGAAGCTCATATCTGAACTGGAAGCAGCAATTTTCATGGGCAGACCCTGTACTTGGGCTAGTATTCACACATATATGTAGATATTCAGTTGTATGTATTCTTTATATATGTGATATCAACAGTTTCCAGCTATACTTAGAAGGTGAAATAAAGTAATGGTTATCTGTCTATAAGCAGACACAGCTTTTTTTTAACTATTTAATAAATATTTATTGAAATACCTGCTAACACTCAATGATACAAAATCACATAGCTATTTCGTCACAGGCTAACTAAAAAAATGCTCAAAAATTTGAAGTTGATATTTCTGAGAGGTACATTCCTATGTCTCCCTAAATACAAAATTAGTTTGTAATGAATGTCAAATCTGCTCTCTCTGATTATCTCTTTTTGCCACAAATAAGACAGAATTTCAGGTTGAGTGAACTTTGGTTATATTCCAGCATGGTGATCTTAGGGGTTTTCTGCCTATGAAACTTCAGTGACAGCACTGCTTCATTATGGAGAGTTCAGCTACTTTATTTGTCTTTCGATTGTACTGACTTCATTGTCTACCCTCCTCTCAAGAACATGCTGGCATTTTTAATTTGATGGACTGCTGAGAAACCACAGCAGGCTATAGACCAACCCATCAAAAGTGAATCGAGGATTTCATTGATGTGGAGAGCTAATTATGTGACTATGGGGAGTGGGACACTGATTGAATCCATGACTCTTTAGGGCTCACTCCATAGGCTAGCTTGAGAGATGTAGTAAATGAAGGTGACATCTTCTCTTCTCTCACCAAGTTGCTGCTTCCTCTTCTCTGCTAGAACTCAGAAGCAGAGACCCTGATCATTCCTCCAAAATGAAAAATTTAAAATACAGTTCAAATATTCTTTCACACATCTTGAAAGACTCTTCATTCTGCCCTGAGGATCTGCCTTCAGATCCTGCAATAAACATATTAATTCTACCTCTATACGTTCTTGTAAATTTACTGTAAGTTCAAATAATTTAAAATAAACTAACAACTTTAGGCATACCTGCTTACATGTATCTATGGAGGTATGTATGTGAGTATGTTTGTGTATATGGACATATCATGGATAAGATGTATCCTTTTTTAAAGTTTACATACACAGTTTGTTTCAATTCCCTAGAAATAGATCAATCACATGAAGTTATGGAAAAAACTACAAAACACAGAAGACATGGATCTGAATTCCATTTCCATGACTTTGAACAACTGATAATCTTATATAGTAAAGGTTTCCTAAGATATCCCTATTACAATGCTTTTAAAGAGGTACTCACCAAATGTCATAGCCTAATATTTTCCTGCCTGATATTCATTATATGTTGGATCTCTCTTATCCTTATTGAGCCAGAAAAATCCTCCTCTGTGTACAATCTGCTTTTATCTATCTAATAAGGCTCTCCATTGGCCTTCACACACAAGTATGAATATTTGGCTTTGATTCATGCTCCTTGGAGGATGAAATCACTGACTCTCACCTCTAATTATAGACTTCAGAATGACTTGTCTTTACCTTTATTCTCACTGCTCATATTTTTGACTACACCAATCCTGTGAGTCTCCAGGAAAAAAAATCATACTGCTTTTTTCACAACTTAGGCTAGTTTTGGGAAAGCAAGGGAGAACTTTTTCTTGGATATCGATTAAATGCTTAACAGTAAAAATTAGCTAGATATTTTATGGACCTCATATCTTTTAGCTCTTGCATCTTCTTCCCGAGGCACAATAACCACTTTCAGATGTGATTTACAGAAGCCAAAATAAAAATTATACATGTAGAGTCAAATATCTAGAAAATGATCAGATCAGACCTCAAATCTTAGTTTATCTGGATGCAAAGGCTTTGAATTTGAATTCATACCTAAAGAAAAGTGTTGCTTAAAATTAAGTGATGACTTAATCCATTTTAATAGAGAAAATTCCTAGTAAACACCCAGCGGTGAGTTTAATTATTATCTTAATAGGGTTAATTATTAAATACAAAAGGTAAACTTTAATTCCTGTAACTTTTGTGCAACCCCCAACCCAAAAGATATTTCCATTAAATATTTTTAAAATCTTCTTAAATTTAACATATACAAAATCTATCTCTTCATATCTTACTCTATTGCAAGTCACTACTAAATCCTCTGTCTCACATTCCCTACATCCAATGATCCAGCAAATATTAAAGAATTTATCTTCCAAATACAGCCAAAATGAGTTTTTCTCACCATCTCCACTGCTCCGATCTGGATATATAGAGCTTGCCTCCTACCTGAAGAAGGCTCTCAACTTCCCTCATTGCTTTAGTCCTGGATCCCTGTAAAGCTCTTTCTCAGTGAAAGAATCAGCAGAGTCCTGGCTAAAAGGAAATCATGCTACAATATTGTGTCTACCATGTATCCTAATGGCTCCCATTGAACAAAGAGTAAATGCAAGAATCCCGCTTATGGTGTGCAGGGCTCTACAAGACTGAGAGTTTAGTTTCTCCTCCAGTGTCACTGTATTCTGTCCTCATTTAGATCTCTCCAGCAATGTAAATCTGATGATTCTTGTCAAATCACAGGCAAATGATCTTGCTTGAGGGCATTATTATCTTCTGTACCTCTTCCAGCAATGCCCCCACCCCATTATTTTCCTGGAAGTCCCACTTCCCTCAGTCCCTTACTTTGTTATTTTATTTTCCTTATCACAAAGCTAACTTACAGTGTATTTACATATTCATGTTGGTGATTGTCTCCTTTTTCATTATAGTATAAAGCAGCACAAGGACAAGATTTTTTTCTCATTTACCCCCTGCTATATTTCTAGTAACTAGGTGATAAACTTGTACACAGGAAGATAAATAATGGCTGAATGAATGAATTTGAACTTAATTTAAAGCCACAAAATTGATCAAATGTTTCAGTTTAACAATAGGCTAATGCTATAGATGGTTTTGTGACAAATATTGTGTTAATTTATGGGATCTGATTTAACTTACTTCAACAGAAATTCCAGTATAAAAAAGATTTGTATGTTATTGTTCCTCATTTTAAATTGATCCTTTTGAGACATGGAAACAACCCAAATGTTCCAAAACAGATAGCTGAATGAAAAAGATGAGGTGCGTGTATATATATACATATATACATATATATATATACACACACACAATGGAATATTACTCATCAGTTAAAAATGACAAATTTGATGATTTTATGGTAACGTGGATATACTTAGAAGAAATGATATTAGCAGAAACAAGTCAGAAAGAAAAAGATAAAAACGAAATGGTTTCACTAATATATGGGATATGGGAAAAAGTAAACAAAAAGCCATAAGGAAAAGTCAAAACAAAATAACAATCAAGCTCAAGTATACAACTGGGGGGTTAGTGTGGGAATGGTCACGGAAGGAAGGTGGGGGTGAACCCCAGAAATTACAAAGATGCAATTTATATATAAATAAATTACTTAATAAAAAATTAAATTGATCCTCTTGAATTTGAGGATACTGAGCCATCCTTTATGTGATTGTCATTGTCATTTTTTGAATTTTTCTTAGCAATGAAATTATCCTTTTACTATAATAGTACATCTCAAATTATAACATGAAAATAAAAATCCTTTGTGTTCTTTGTATATTTGCTACTATATATTTACTATGATACTGTAACAGTGTAATCCACATAAAAATGGAAGGATCCATGTTCCCCACCCCACCTATTGAAGCATAGAGCTTAACAGCAAAGAGAAACTCAAAAAAGACATGGAGAATGTAGAAAACTTGGAGAAGATATGAAGAAGTCATGTTTGTTTCTCAACTTACACCAAGATCTTGAGGGACATGGAAGGAGACACTAGAGGAACATGGGTGAGGCACCCAAGGTGAGATTGACAATAGAAACATTTATCTTGACATCTACTTTGCATGTGCTCCTTTCCTTCCAGATTTGCTTGACTGCAACTGCCCCTTTCCTAAAAGTCCCAACCAGAAGATGCCTTACACCCGTTGCAAGCTTCCAGATCTCAGAACCCCAGTTTGGGCCAAACTTGTCGACTACACATTTACCCATGCAAGAAGGGGAACGTTGACTGTTTCATTGGGAAATAGCATTATTTCTCTTCTATCTAGTCTATGCTAATTCTATTAAAGTTCTGTTTTCATGGGCCAGATGACAGAACTCACTAAGAGTATACAAGATTTAAAGAAGTGTTCTCATTCTGCCTGCTAACATTACTTGACATTTTCTGCATAAGAAAGTGTGGTTAATGGGCATAATCAAGATGGAAAACACCTCCCAAACATCACCTCACTATGTGAATATGGCTCAGAGAACATGTGTTGTTTAGTGACCCTATATTTTACTATGTACAGAGACTTTTTCACCCATGGCATTTCCCTGTTTGAAATCTTAAGAAACAGTTCTTAACATCCCAAATTATACTTTCTATCCTTCTGACAGGTGACTCTTGTAAAGGTATCTATAAATACAAATTTGAAAAAATGCATGTCAGTACTCAGTTATAAGGATGCCATGCGGGTGATTTAGACTATGCTTGCATTATTTTTAAGATCACCAGATAAATGAAAATACAAAATGAATAAATCCTCATAAAAGTCAAGAAGATATCTGGAGCCTGCACCTCCAATCACACAAATCCAAAAATCGCTGTTTTAGAAACATAGCTTATAACAAGACAAAGTATGATAAATGATATAAGGAAATATTCTAACAGATTCAATTGAAAGAGAAACATTCAAGTTGTGATAAAGGACAGCATTTTAAAAGAAGTGACATTTATGTCAGAGCCAATTCAGCAAGATGGAAACGAGAAAGTTGATATAGGTAAAGAAAATTGCTTGGGCAAAGGATTAGAAGGAAGGAAGCCCTATGCATCTCAAGAAACTTCAAACCTCCTTAATTTGCTAGAAAATAGAATATCAGATGGAAATTTTTATAGATGAGTATGAAGGGATAATCTGGATTATTAGACATGTTAAGAAATAATGATAATCAATGGTTTTACAATACCTTTTCCACTTGTCAACCACTACTAATTTTAAGTGCTTTGCACATAGTAACATGTATAATGTGTACAAAAACCCTTTGAAATACTTGCTTATTATATTCTTCTCTTCACTAATTCTGGGAAAAGTTCAAGTCCACTCTCAAGGTCACACAACTGAACAGACCCCATAGTTTAATTTTGGATACCAAGTTTAACCACCATGCTCTAGACCTCTAAGTTTATAATGCAGTGGGGATCAAGAACTAGAACGTTATGGAACATAATAAAGCATTGTTTATGCAGTTAATGATGTTTGATGCTGACAGTTGATGCAGCAGGAAAAGTGCTAAAAGCTTCTAAGAGCTTGAAACCAGATATGGAAATAAGGGTCTCTTAAATGTTAATAAAGCATCTCACAGACTCCACTTTCTCATTAGACTAGAGAATGTAAAGAAGAGTTACTAAGGATATTTTGCACTGTAATATAATAGAATAGACCATATACTATTATGGTGTGTGTCTCTTTTCTCTCTCCTGTCATCCTTTTTCCTCTGCTACCTCCCCCACAGATACCTCATAGGAGTGTTTCCTTTCATTTCAAGCCCAATTTAACTGCTCATTTATCTTTTTTTCCCAGGAACTAAATATTTTAGTAGTTTGTGCCCCATGATTCTGATGTAAGAAATTGTTGGCCTCCACTAATCTCGTGAATGCTAAAACTGATCTGTGAAAACTGTGAAAACTGATCTGGAAAAATCACGTCAAGAGGTTTCTTTCCAGTGTTCTCCACCCTCAAGAGTATAGGGAACACTTAGCTAAAAATGTTTCAAGTTTCCAAGAAACAAAAGTCAAACATAAAAGGCAAATTTGTTTTATTTTCTGCCTAGTAAATCATTTAAACTTTATTGTATGCTCTTTCATCTGTCCACTAAAATGATAAATGAGAGGCCCTTCATGCATAAATTAAAATTAATCTTAATATTAATAAATATGGCATGAAGAGTCTTTGTTCTTCTTCTACCGATTCTTGTTATTAAAACATGCAGCCTGGTAATTGATTAAAACACTATTTCTAAGTGACACACAATATAAAAAGACATTTCATATAACCTTATATATTTGAATGATAGATGTAGATTTTTAAAAATACCAAATGACTTAATATCAAGCTGAAATTCAGCTAAATCAACTTTGGCCATAATATGAAAATGTACTGTTTTCTGATACAAAGGCTTTTCTTACTTATCAAGATAAGAAAGACTATATGTTCATTTTCCTTTTGTTGTGTATATGAAGGTAGAGAAAAGATGTGGAAAGCAAACAGTGGTGTTATTTATAGACATAATACTAACTCTGGATGATCAAGAGATGTTCAAGTCGTGAAATATTCTGTTTTACAAAAGCTCACTATCATCAGACTGATTATTTTTCATTATTAAAAGAATAATAAATGATGCCACTCATCGATAGCATCTGAAGTAAAAGCAATAATGGATCAATTTGGTTCTATGTTGTATAATGTAGTAGTGCTAAGAATAGGAGTCATCGATCTATCTTCAGATGTCAGTATAATGCCAAGTTATATAGAGATGCATACAATAGAACATAGCAGTTCCAGACTCCCATTATTATTACATTATTGCATTCAGTACTTCAGTTAAAGTATATGCTTGGTCAACTATTAGTTAAGGTTGGGGAGACAACACCATTTGAACTGAATAACAAAAGACAATACAAACAGGAAACTGCCGACCTCTTGGAATGCATTTTATCTGTGTGGGTGTGAGAGATACAAGTAATAAAAGAAAAAACATACAAATATGGAAACTGTATCTGGTCCTTTTTATATTATGGTAGAGAAAAACTGGAGAAATAGAAATCAAGGTTGTAGTGTGAGTGGAGGGAAAAGGCATAGAAACCTGAACAAGATTAAATGCTCACTTCATTCTGAATGACCTATAGAACCATGGGAAAATATCCACATTCTCTGCACTTGGATTTCTTCTGATATAGTGTGAAGATGCTCTACTGTCTGATCTTTAGAACCTCCTCCTCTTTGAGTGACTTAAAAATTATTGCATTGGCTTCCCTGACTGAGAAAAAGAAGTCCCAAATGGAATAAATCATTTACACCCCTAAGTAGTCTCATCACCACCTCAGTTCAAATGTTTAAGGTTGTAATCCATCTAACAAGAGACACATTAAAAGTCTCTCATTTAGCTTAACTCACACTTCTAGCTGTTAAAACAAAAACAATGTGATTTTCAAAAAAAATTTCTAAATTCAAAGAGAATGAACACAGCAGCATTCTACTTGCCTGTTGAAGAGTGTGTGACTTAGAAGACCAGGAAAATGGAATCTTAAATAAACCCATGAGAATGGGAGAATTCAACTTTTTAAAACACATTAAAAAGTTGCATAAATTGTTAGACCTGTTACTTTCAAAGGGGTAAAATTAGGGTAAAAGTGAATACTGACCGTCATTTCATTTCAGAATCATTTATTTTTTTATTTTTTTTTCTTTATTTATATATAAATTTCACAACTTTGTAATCTCAAGGGTTTGCCTCCCCCCCCTCCCTCCCCTCCCTTCCCCCCCTTTCCCTCCTGTTCATAGTTGTGCGCTTCATTTTGGTGCTTCGTTTGTTTTGACTTTCTTCAAGGCTTTTATTTATTTTATTTTTTTTTTCACTATATCCCAT